>JARBWK010000006.1:157965169-158187012 GCA_030556195.1 Anolis apletophallus | reverse complement strand
GCCACCATTTGTGGTGATTCGACGTTAACTTGTATTTCGCTGCCACCATTAATTTATTTAGGCTTGACCATTGACTTGTAAAGAGTGGTGAGGAGACTGGTAATCCAAATGAAGTCACGGGGAGAGAGTTTTGAATCAAAACTTAAATAGTTTATTTCACACAACTGGGCACAAAGCTTGGTTTGATACTTTATATAACTCTTCCGAAGAGGCACGACTTTAAAAGGTTACAAAGTTTAACTAGTGCTATTATTTAGTTAGATCAGCGTCTAACAATCTCAAACATACAGGCACTTTTGTCTTCTAAAGGCACCTTGCCTCTATCTAGCCCTCAGGCTTTATACAAACAGACTGGCTCGCAAGCTCAGCCCTCCAGAACTGTCTCCCTACAGCTCTCAAAACAGATTCCCCAGCCGAAGCTACACTCTCGCTTCGCTGACAGGAAAACTCTAACTGCTCTCTCTGCAGTTTCAATAACGTGATTCCTACTCCTCTCCTCAGAGCAGAATCTAATCGAACCTTCTGGCTTGACAGCCAGGCACCCACTGACTCTCTCTACGAATTCCGAGCTAGCCTTCTGGTTGGCTCCGCCCACCATCACCATGGCAACACATTCCCCCAGGAGGGAACTGCCTCCATTATCACAGCCAACCCTTTGTGGTCTGTCCATAACGTGACCACTTAATATAACACAAATAACCACCTCATCACAGCGCGTTATTAGGTTGTTTCCGCCCTTTCTTATCTTTAACCCGCCTTTGGTTGTCAGCTGGCGAGAGGGGAGTGGAAGGCAGCACCTCTTCTCGCCAGATGACACCCAAGATAACCCCCGTTTGGGTCTCGGCTGGTGAGAGGAGGGTGCCAGGCTGCCCCCTCCACCCTCCTGTTGCCATCTGACACACGTGTTAAAGAGAACGCGCGTTGGTTTCTGGGCTGGCAGAAACCTTAGCCCCTGTGAGCTCAGAATCTAACCCGCGTTCCCTTTACCCTGGGTTGGTTCTGAGCTGGCGAGGGGGCGTGGATATCGTGATACCGCGGGTTGATTCTCAGCTGGCGAGGGGGTGTTGAGGCGGGCATCCCCTGCGCACTGGCCCCACTAACAAAATAGTAATGAATTTCGTTATTAATTACGTTTCAATTACAAAATTTATTTTAAAAATTTCGGATTAATTTCTATAACGACCCAGCAACAGGAATTTCCCCTCACACGAGTTTAGAATCAATTTTTTTATGGATCGACCACCCCTAGTGCTTGCATTGATTTATTGAATCCTTTTAAGCGTGTTTGATGAGATGCTTGAAAGGCAGAGTTTCTCCTTTAAATTAAGAAAAAAGTTGGTGTGTCATAGTGCAAAAGTGCAATTTCACTGATGCACTATAACTCGATATTATTTATAAAAAGAAATTTGAGTAGACAAAGAAACATGCTGTTTTGATATGTCTGAAATTTAGAGGAAAACTGCTTGACGATAGGAATAATACATTACAGCTGATACTAAAAAAACCCGCTGCAAAATAGTCTGGGGAAAATGATATATATTTTTTAAAAAAACTGAGAATGGAAGCAAACAATGTTACTACTTCCAAACACATTTGTCCTGCTTGGATGAGTACATCAGTGTTTCCCCAACCGCTGTGACGCTGTACACTAGTGTGCCGTGACGGACCTCCTGCTGTGCCGCGAGAAAAGCTCTCTGCCCCCCTTCCTTCCCCCCTCCTCCTGCCAAACTCCTGCTGCTCCGGGGAGGAGGAGGAAGGGCTGGCGGCGGCGAAGAAAAAGAAGAAGGGGCCGGGTACCGCCTCCTTCGGCCGCCCCCTCCCAGCTTCAGCTCTCCCACAGCTGCTCCAGCCTTGAGGGGACAGTGCCAAGCCAGCATTGTGCTGGCTCTGCCACCGCTGGCTTGGCATTGCCCCTCAAGGCTGGAGCAGCTGCTGGGAGAGCTGAAGCTGGGGAGAGGGGGCGTGGCATGGCCTGGCTCCGCCCCCTCCCCAGCTTCAGCTTTCCCACAGCTGCTCCAGCCTTGAGGGACAGTGCCAAGCCAGCGGTGGCAGGGCCAGCACCATGCTGGCTTGGCACTGCCCCCTCAAGGCTGGAGAAGCTGTGGGAGAGCGAAAGCCGGGGGAGGTGGCGGAGCCAGCTGCCGTGCCCTGCCCCCTCCCCTGGCTTCAGCTCTCCCAGCAGCTGCTCCAGCCTTGAGGGGACAGTGCCAAGCCAGCATTGTGCTGGCCCTGCCACCGCTGGCTTGGCATTGCCCCCTCAAGGCTGGAGCAGCTGCTGGGAGAGCTGAAGCCAGGGGGAGGGGCACGGCCTGGCTCCGCCCCCCGGCTTTGGCACTCCCAGCAGGCCACCATCCCCCAGCCGTTCTTTACTGTGTTAGAGTGTCATTTTGTGTCATTTTGGTTGGTGGTGTGCCCCCGGATTTTTTTTAATGTTAAAAGTGTGCCACGACTCAAAAAAAGGTTGGGAAACACTGGAGTACATAAATATCTTTTGCATTGGATTGTTGTGTGTTTTCCGGGCTGTCTGGCCATGTTCCAGAAGCATTCTCTCCTGATGTTTTGCTTGCATCTATGGCAGGCATCCTCAGAGGTTGTGAGGTCTGTTGGAAACTAGGGTAGTATGTATCTGTGTCTCTGCAGTGTAGAAGGAAAGTCAGGGAGCACAGTAGATGTGCTTTCCCGGTCCTTAGTTTTTCCAATTTCCGTGTGTCTTGGAACAGTTTATCCCCGTGTATTGTCAAAGGCTTTCATGGCCGGAATCACTGGGTTGTTGTGTGTTTTCCGGGCTGTATGGCTATGTTCCAGAATCTCTGTTGGAAACTAGGATAGTTTCCAACAGACCACAACCTCTGAGGATGCCTGTCATAGATGCAGGCGAAACATCAGAGAGAATGCTTCAAGAACACGGCCATACAGCCTGGGAAACACACCACAACCCAGTGATTCGGCCAAGAAAGCTTCCGACGACACATCTTTTGCATTGCCTTCTGTTTCTTTGCTTCCCAAAATTATTCTTTTGGGTAAAACTTGCCCAATCAGGCCTCTGGATATTATGTCCACTAAGGAGAATCGGAAGCGAATCCAAGGGAGAGACACAGTTTCTGCAAGAAATTAAAATAATGTTGGCATGCTCTCAAATATCCATCAATCTGATAAAGTTTTTGGCTCCGAGGATAAAAGACATGCCTGGCCATAAGGGTCACCTAGCAACCCTAAATAAAATCCACAACCAAATCCACTTTTGCCTTTCGTGATCAGCCTCCAGTCTGTGGGTATTCAACATTTGTTTTGGAAATATTTTTTTTATCTTCCAAGTTAAATAAACCATCTAAACTCAGTGTTGTGTAATGAAAGCAATAAATGGTAAAAGGAAGAACACAGAGAAGTTGTCTGTTCTTCATCATGGCATGTCGGGGTGTTTGGCGTACTATTGAAATCTGTCCTGAAAGAGAAATGAAAGGTACCGTGTTTCCCCGAAAGTATGACACCCCCGATTGTAAGACGTGTCAGGGGGGTCGGCTAATGTAAGCCGTACCCCGAATGTAAGCCGTACCTCGCCGCCGCCGCAACCGGCCCATCGGCCGCGGCACACCTCCGCGGCGCACCTTTCTGCCAGGGGGTACGTCTTAGTTTATATAAGACGTACCCCGAAAGTAAAACGTAGGGGGACTTTTCGGGGGGAAAAGAAAGTAAGACGCTGTCTTATTTCGGGGAAACACGGTATTACTCTATCTGCCATCAGTAGCCCAAATTAATCTTGGAAAACATAACTCTTTGCGTTTGTTGCCATGTACCACTATGTATAAGTCTGTGTTTCCCAACCAGTGTGCCAGGGCACACTAGTGTGCCGTGAGCGATCATCAGGTGTGCCGCGGGAAAATGGAACCTCCAGGAAGGGGGGGGGGGAGAGTCTAGTGTGTTGAAGTATAAAAACCCTAAGAAACCTACCTTGATAAAGGCACAATATTACAAACACTCCCCCTCCCCACCCGTTGTCTACTTGGTCTCCCTCTCCATGCATTGGGAAGGCCCGCCTCCCTTTCCCCAAGTAGAGACCTCCTCTTGCCTTCTGTGTGGGAAGTTTGGCCCAGTTCTATCATTGGTGGGATTCAGAATGCTCTTTGATTGTAGGGGAACTATAAATCCCAGCAACTACAACTCCCAAATGTCAAGGTCTATTTCCCCTGAACTCCATCTGTGTTCATATTTGGGCATATTGAGTATTCATGCCAAGTTTGGTCCTGATCCAACATTGTTTGAGTCCACAGTGCTTTCTGGATATAGGTGAACTACAACTCCAAAATGCAAGGTCAATGTCCAGCAAACATTGACCTTGGTTATGGGAGTTCTGTGTGGGAACTTTGTGTCTTTCTGCCATTCCTGCCAGGATATCTATGTTGTGTTCATCGAAACAGGCCCAGGTTTCACACTGAGTGTATAAATACATTTAAAACGTATTAACTATATGTATTACTGTGTTAGAGTGTCATTTTGTGTCATTTTGGTTGGTGGTGTGCCCCAGGATTTTGCAAATGTAAAAAATGTGCCGCGGCTCAAAAAAGGTTGAAAAAACACTGTACTATTGAAATCTGTCCTGAAAGAGAAATGAAAGGTATTATTCTATCCTCCATAAGTAGCCCAAATTAATCTTGGAAAACGTAACTCTGTGTTTGTTGCCATGTACCACTGTGTATAAGTGACCCTCCGATAACAGGCTTGAGCTATTTTTTCTAGGGAATAAGATCATTCATCTATGCTCGTGTTTCTCAACCTTCCCAATGCCGTAACCCCTTAATACAGTTCCTCATGTTGTAGTGACGTCGAACCATAAAATTATTTTCGTTGCTACTACATAAGTGTAATTTTGCTACTGTTCCGAATAGTAATGTAAATATCTGATATGCAGGATGTATTTTCATTCACTGGACCAAATTTGGCACAAATATTTATTTATTTATTGGCATTTATTCCCCGCCTGAAGAAAACGGAAGTCCTCTACCAGCCCGCACCACAGGAAGAACAACATCATCCCTACGTCAGCAGAGGCAAATCTGTGCTTAAGTCCGTTCAGCAGTTCACCTCCCTGGGAAGCATCATCTCTTCAGACGCCAAGATTGACAAAGAGATAGATCACAGATTAGCAAAGGCATAGAGTGCATTTGGAGGCTTCACAAAAGAGTCTGGAGCAACAAGCATCTGAGACAAAGCACCAAATTCAGTGTGTACAGAGCTATCGAACCGTCTATTCTCCTATATGGGTCTGAAACATGGGTAACCTATCGCCAACACCTATGACTCCTCAAACGCTTTCATCAGCGCTGTCTTCGCATAATCCTAAATGTACACTGGACCGACTATGTGACTAATGTTGCTGTCCTTGAGCAAGCAGGTCACCAGATCGCCATTCTATTGAGAACACAGCTGCGCTGGGCAGGGCACGTCTCTAGGATGGAGGACCACTGCCTCCCAAAGATACTACTCTATGGTGAACTCGCCATGGGTCAGCGCAAGAGAGGTGCCCCAAAAAAGAGATATAAGGACTCCCTGAAACAACATCTCAGGCTCGGCCTGATTGATCACCAACAACGGTCCACCCTGGCCTCACATTGGGAGGCATGGAGACGCACTATCCACAATGCTGCGGCCTCTTTCGAGAAGACATGCCAAACAGGTCTTGAAGAGAAACGACAACGCAGAAAGAACCGCAACTTGGAAACAACATCACCCAAGGAGACTTTCTGCTGTGCTTTCTGCAACCGAACTTGCCTATCTCAGATTGGCCTTTTTAGTCATCAACGCGCTTGTAGAAAGCTTGGGATGAGTCCTTCTTAAAGAATCTTTGTTCGCAAAGTAATAGCAGGAGAGACCCCGTCTCTTCTCTATCCTGAAAGGGGAATTCAGGACGGCTTACATAGGCAGCAATTCGATGCCGTTACATAAGTAATTAAAACAAAACAATAAATATAACAGTTACCATTAAAATGCATAAAATACATAAACACTACATAAACATTAAACAGTATAAAATTTAATTATCAATAAAAACCATATCCTCGTATAAATCATCCTTATCAATCCATTCCATCCAAAGAGCTGCTTTATGTCTGTTGACCAAAGGCCTGGTCCCACAATCTCTATTTTGCTTTCTTCCTGAAAGCCAGGAGGCATGGGGTTGATCGTATCTCATTTGGGGATCCATAGGCGTTCCATAGGCGGGGGCCACCACCGGGAAGGCCCTGTCCCTCGTCCCCACGAGCCAAATTTGGGATGTTGGCAGGAGCGAGAGCAGAGCCTCCCTGGATGATCTTAGGTTACGAGGTGGGACGTAGAGGCAGATCCGTTCGGACAAGTACGCTGGGCCAGAACCGTATAGAGCTTTATAGGTCAAAACCAGAACTTTGAATTGAGCCCCCCGGAAATGGACAGGCAGCCAGTGGAGCTGACACAATGCTCCCTGTATGTAGCTCCTGTTAGCAACCTGGCTGCTGTCCCTTGGACTAACTGCAGTTTCCAGACCGTCTTCAAAGGCAGCCGCACATAGAGTGCGTTGCAGTCATCTATTCGAGATGTGACAAGAGCGTGGACCACCGTCGCCAGATCAGACTTCCCAAGGTACGGGCGCAGCTGGCACACAAGCTTTAACTGTGCAAAACTTCTCTAGCCACCGCCAAAACAAATACCCGATGTGCCCAAATGTAAATACAGGTGGGGGGATTTATTTTGTCATTTGGGAGTTGTAGTTGCTGGGATTTATAGTTCACCTACAATCAAAGAGCCATTTGAACCCCAACAACAATAGAATTGAACCACACTTGGCACACACAACTCCCATGACCAACAGAAAATACCTGAAGGGCATTTGATGGGCATTGACCTTGAGTTTTGGAGTTGTAGTCCACCTACATCCAGAGAGTACTGTGAACTCAAACAATGATGGATCTGAACTAAGCTTGGCGCAGATACTCAATATGCCCAAATGTGAACACTGGTAGAGTTGGGGGGACAGACCTTGACATTTGGGAGTTGTAGTTGCTGGGATTTATAGTTTGCCTACAAAGAGCATTCTGAACCCCAGCAATGACAGAATTGGGCCAAACTATTTCTATTTCTGGAACAGGTTCAAATCCAGGGTGGTGACTGCATTAACCATGGAAAGGGATCTCAGATCAGTCCCAGGATCTGCAGTATCCATGGCTTGACTGTTGCGGGGAATGTTTTTTGGCAGACAGAAGCATATCTAAGCTCTTTGAACTTGATAAGCCCAGGTACTCCTACGTCCGTGATCGCAGCAATATTCCTTTGCTGCAGCGTGACTTGGGGACCATTTGCTTGACTATGAAACTCAAACCAGTTATCAGCAAAAGCAAAGAATTCCCATCAACATTCTCCATGTCCTGCAAGGAAATGGTCTACGACGTACATCTACAACATTGTGGGACAGAGAAGCCTTTCACAGCTGCCGTTTCAAGCGCAACACAACCGGATGCAAAGGCTCCACTAACATCCTGCCGCTTCTGGAAGTCTTCCATCGAAACCTAAAAGGAAACTGGCATTTCCTATCCTTTTGAATATGACATTTTAATGCATGAAAAAATGATCTCTTTGTATCTTTACAAAACAATTTCATTTACAGGATTCATACTTTGCTACAGATTATGAGTTTGGGCAAAATATCTGTCCCGAACTACTTCTGGGTCAAGATATAAATAAAGTTTTATTATGATCTATGTAACGACGACGCTTACAGCTAGTGTCAATTTATGTAATGATTGGAACTCAAAACTGTGACAGGGTTGTTGCCACCAATTTATGTGAGGAATCTTTTTCTTCAATCTAACGGTGTAGAACTGTGGCAGGGCCAGCTATCCCACCTATTTATGGGATGCCTTCTTACTTTATAACCTTTGCCACCAGTGAGTAATTCTTGACCAATTACTCAATTACCAATCGCTGCCACCAAGTTATGTGACCACCCGATGTTTCTAAAGCTTGCACCAAAAAGAGTTCACACAGAGAGATCTATGAATAAGGAACTTTAACTGTTTATTGGTTAACAAGGTTCCAAACGTGGAGGTTTCAAAGTACACAGAGCTTAGGTGGTTACAATTTCTCTTTAGATGCACAGGTCTTAAGGTTACTAAATTTCTAAACACGATGTTTGACTGTATCTCTTCAAACACTGACTCAATAATATTATAGAAATTCTGCCCCAGTAGGCTTTCTATCTATCTTCTAGGTTAGCTTTCCAGCCTAACCTACAAACAGCGGTTACTATAGGCTTTCCAAACCTAACTGCCTTTCTGCAGTATCAAAACACAGCCTTTACTGTTTTCCTCAGAAAAGACAACAGCAGCTTCTCAAACTGCCACCAGCTAGTCTAACTGCTCCTGATTAACTAAAGAATTTCAAACCTGGACATTCTAAAGCTAGTGTTAGGCTCCGCCTCCTGTTATAGCAACGGAACTTCTCAGAACTTCTCAGAGGTTGTGCACTGTAATATTCCCCATTAATCCTTTGTAGTCTGTCTAACATGTAATCATCTAACACAATACAATGGTAATAATACAAACCACACATTTAACAATAAAATAAAGATAAAATCCTCAATATACATAGTGACCTCATTACAATCTATAAATAAAGTTATTATTATTTTCCATTTCCGACCCCTTCTACACTGCCTTATAATCCAGATTTTCAAAGCAGATGAGGGCGAACAAATTGAAACCTAATCCAGACAAGACAGAGGTCCTCCTGGTCAGTCGCAAGGCCGAACAGGGCATAGGGTTACAGCATGTGCTTGACGGGGTGACACTCCCCCTGAAGGTGCAGGTTCGCAGTCTGGGAGTGATCCTGGACTCATCGCTGAGCCTGGAGCCCCAGGTCTCGGCAGTGGCCAGCGGAGCTTTTGCACAGCTCAGGCTTGTGCGCCAGCTGTGCCCGTTCCTTGGGAAGTCTGACTTGGCCACGGTAGTCAATGCTCTGGTTACATCTCAAATAGACTACTGCAACGCTCTCTACATGGGGTTGCCTATGAAGACTGTCAGAAGCTGCAATTAGTCCAACGCTTGGCAGCCAGGTTACTAATGGAAGCGGGGTGCAGGGAGCGCACAACTCCCTTGTTGCGCCAGCTCCACTGGCTGCCAATTATTTCTGAATGCTGCTTTTAACCTACAAAACCCTGTATCAGACCTGGGCAACCTACGGCCCGCGGGCCGGATGCAGCCCAGCAGCCGATTCTGTCCGGCCCGGGGAGAAGGGCGTTGGGCGGGGCCAAGAGAAAGGAGTGCCGCTGCCGCCATCCCATCGCGGGCTTTGGGGCCTGCGTCAGCAGACAGCCTGCCCTGGAGAACAATTGGAGGAGCACCGGCTTTGGATCGTTTTCCGGGTCGCCAGGGCGATCAGCCGCCTCAGGTCGCTGACTGCTCCCGCTGCAGGCTCGAATCGCCTCCTGGGATGGCAGGCGCTCCAAAGCCAGGATAGCAGGCACTCCATGGCAGGGCGATCAGCTGGGGAACGGCTGGGGGCGAGAGCGGGCGGAGGCCTGCAGCCTCCGATTGTCTGCTACTCTGCTCTGCTGCGGCAGCGGCTGGGTCCGCTTTGTCATCCTCTGGGCTGGGTCCATTGGGCCATTCCATCTTGGAATCCTTCCTCTCTTGAGGATGTCAGCCTTTTCTGTGGTGGCCCCTTGGCTATGGAACTATCTCCCAAGCGAGGTTAGATCTGCCCCCTCCCTCTTGTCCTTCAGGGGGTGAGTGAAAACCTGACTATGGAAGGAAGCATTCCCAGAATAATGGCTGAGACTGGTTATAGACCAAAGTGAGTGACCACATTGGCAGAGTTGCGCTTGTTTATAGTTGGCGATTTGGCTTTTATGTATTTTATCTATATGTATTTTAATTTTGTGTTGTTGTAAGATGTTTTTAAGTAGAATTAATGTCAACGGGAAACCTTTGCCCTTTTTATATGGCAGTGTAGAAGGGACCTGGGTGACTTTAATCGAGTCACACACTCTTAGTGAAGGTCGGCAGTTCGAATCCGTGAGATGGGATGTGCTCCTGTCTGTCAACTCCAGCTTCCTCGGTGGGGATATGAGAAAAGCCTCCTATAGGATAGTGACATCCGGGTGTCCCCTGGTCAACGTCTCTGCAGACGGCCAATTATCTCCTTACACCAGAAGCGACTTGCAGTTTCTCAAGTTGCTTCTGACATGATTAAAACAAGCCTCAGAAAACCATATGAAAGGGTAGCCTTAGAGCAGTGTTTCTCAACCTTTTTTGAGCCGCGGCACACTTTTAACATGAAAAAAATCCGGGGGCACACCACCAACCAAAATGACACAAAATGACACTCTAACACAGTAAAGAACGGCTGGGGTTGTTGGCCTGCTGGGAGCAGCTGCTGGGAGTGCCAAAGCCGGGGAGGGGCGGAGCCAGGCTGCGCCATGCCCCGCCCCCTACCCCCAGCTTCACCTCTCCCAGCAGCTGCTCCAGCCTTGAGGGGGCAGTGCCAAGCCAGTGGTGCCAGAGCCAGCACAATGCTGGCTTGGCACTGTCCCCTCAAGGCTGGAGCAGCTCCTGGGAGTGCCAAAGCCGGGGGAGGGGGCAGAGCCAGGCCACGCCATGCCCCGCCCCTCTCCCCAGCTTCAGCTCTCCTACAGAGGAGGAGCATGAGCGGTGGAAGGGCTTCAGTGGGCGGGGCTCCTCCACGCGGTTTCAACGAGCAGGGCGCGAGTCATGGTGGGAGTCATGGCAGATTGGAGGCTGGCTGGGAAACGGCCGAAGGAGGCGACGCCCCGGTCCCTTCTTTTTCTTCGCCACTGCCCGGCCCTTCCTCCTCCCCCAAGCAGCAGGAGTTCGGCAGGAGGGGGGGAGGAAGGGGGGCAGAGAGGTTTTCTCGCGGCACAGCAGGAGGCCCTTCACGGCACACTAGTGTGCCATGGCACACTGGTTGAGAAAGACTGCCTTAGAGTCACGATAAGTAATCAATAATTTGAAGGCAAACAACAACAATGGTAAGATTAAAGCTAAACTGTAGGAAACAAAGGGTGGTAATAAACGGACACTTCTCTGGGTGGAAAGAGGTGAGAAGTGGCGTACCCCAAGGTTCAGTTTTGGGTCCGTTACTTTTTAATTTATTCATTAATGATCTGGATGTAGGAGTGAATTCTGAGGTAGCAAAGTTTGCAGATGACACTAAACTGTTCAGGGTAGTTAAAAATGAAACTGATTGTAAAGAGCTCCAGAAAGATCTCTCGAAATTGAGTGAATGGGCAACAAAGTGGCAAATGCATTTTAACCTAAACAAGTGTAAAGTCATGCACATCGGGGCAAAGAACCCCAACAACACTTATCAATTGATGGGGTCAAAGCTTTCCGAGACAAACCAGGAAAGGGATCTTGGGGTTTTGGTGGACAACTCAATGAAGATGTCAACCCAGTGCGCAGCAGCAGTGAAAAAGCAAATTCTATGCTTGGCATGATCAGAAAGGGAATCGAAAATAGGTCAGCAAATGTTGTATTGCCTCTCTACAAATCGATGGTAAGGCCACATCTGGAGTACTGTGTACAATTCTGGTCTCCGCACCTTAAGAAGGATATAACGGAACTGGAAAAGGTACAAAAAAGGGCAACAAGAATGATCCAAGGGATGGAGCAGCTCCCTTATGAAACCAGGTTGCAACGCCTTGGTCTTTTCAGCCTTGAAAGACGGCATTTAAGAGGTGACTTGCTCGAAGTGTATAAAATCATGCATGGGATGGAAAAGGTGAATAAAGAAAAAATATTTTCTCTGTCACACAACACTAGGACTAGGGGGCACTCCCTGAAGCTCCAAGGTAGGAAAGTTAGGACTAATAAAGGGAACTATTTCTTCACCCAGAGGGTCATTGGGTTATGGAACTCACTTCCAGAGGAGGTTGTGACAGCGGTCAGCCTGGACAGCTTCAAGGCAGGATTAGACAGATTCATGGATACCAAGGGAATCAGTAGTTACTGAAATGGACATCCAAGTGCCAGCTCTGTGTTGATGGAGGCAGGCAGGATTTCCCCGGGTACTGGTTGTGGGGGTCGGGAGCAGGTGAGGGTCTTGCCCTCCTTTCTGCTAGAGATCCCCGTGTACAACTAGTGGGCCACTGTGTGACACAGAATGCTGGACTAGATGGGCTGAGGCCCGATTCAGCATGGCTCTTCTTATGTTCTTATGTTCTTAAAGTTATAAAAAATTGGGTAGGAAGCCTATACCAGCTCCTTGGTTAAATATATGTAACTTATACTTAAGCCTGCTTAGGATACTTAACTAAGCAGCTAATGCAGGATTCCAGCCATGATTTTTAACATCCACAGGAATGAGTTTCCTTTTTGGCATTTCTAATGCTTTGCATAGCAAACTACTTGAAAGTCGGGATTTCCCATGGGCTGCAAATGGGAAACTATTTCAAGACCCAAGGTCTTTGCCTTCCTTTCTCTGCTCTTTAATTTTGAAGCAGCCCACGACCCAGCGGCAGCGTTCCCAAGGCGCAAAGGAATTCAGACCTGCCGAGACCCTCTGGGAAATCCAAATATGTGCACTCAGAAGCTGGGAAGTCAAAAAATTCCCAGGACTGTACAATGGAAGTAAATGACTTCCACACAACACAAGTTAGCCAGAGATCATTCTTGCACATATTCTGCTCTTTAAAACAGGAGGTAGATGAAGAGCCTCGTGATATATCTCATTGAAATAAATATAGGACGCTTATTTATTTATTTGTTTATTTACCCAATCTGCATGAGGTGCCCTTTTACCTTCCTGCCGAGGTGGCACCTATTGATTTATTTGCTTTGCATGCTTTCAAACTGCTAGTTTGGCAGAAGCTAGGGCTGACAGTTGGGAGCTCTCTTTGACTCGTGGCTTTGAATTAAAAACATTATTATTTATTTATTTATTTATTTATTTATTTAAAACTTTCGTATCCCAATCTTCTCACCTCTGTAGAGGGACTCAGACTGGCTTACAGCTACTAATATAAATTGTGTCCAATTCTGGGGGGGGGGGGGTGCTCCTCTCCATTTCTACACCAAGGGGCCAGCATTGTCTGTAGACACCTCCAATGTTATGTGGCCAGCATGACTGTATTGAGTATTGTCACCTTCCCGCAGAAGCTGTACCTACTCACATTTACATGTTTTTGAACTGCTAGGTTGGCAGAAGCTTGGGCTAACAGTGGGAGCTCACAAAACTTCCACGATTCGAACTGCTGACTTTTCGGTCAGCAAATTCAGCAGCTCAATGCTTTAACCCACTACGCCACCGGGGGCTCCATATAAAATCTGCCCTATAAAATCCAGATTATCTGATTTGAGCTGGATTATATGGCAGTGTAAACTCATATAAATCTTCCAGTTTAAAGCAGATAATGTGGATTGGCTGCTTTGATAATCTGGATTTTATGGCAATGTAGAAGGGGCCCCAGTAGAATTCCAAAGCCAGGTGGGGATTCGAGCCCCGTTGCAACTATACATGGTTGTGTTCCATGTTTGAGGCAAATAAACTTTTCCAGGCAGGCCCGGATTACCCATAAGGCCAGCCTACGCCATGGCCCAGGGGCGCCAGCCGAGGGGGCCGCAATGTACAGACCAAAAAAAAGTTAATTTAAAAAAACCTCCGTGGCCAGCCCTTGGGAATGGCCAGGCCCGGATTACTCATAAGGCCACCCGAGGCCATGGCCTCGGGCGGCCGATTTGGGGGGGCGGCATTTCCGGGCCTGAAGGAAAGACGGGCGGGGCCAACGCCGAGGACGCGGCGCGAGGAGGGGGCAGCGCGGCGGGGCTTCTCTCCTCCTCTTCCTCCTCCTTCGCGCTGCCCCCTCGGCGTCAGCCCCACCCATCTTTCCTTAAGGCGGGCGGGGCCGATGGCGAGGACGCGGCGCAAGAGAGGAGGAGGAGGAGAGAAGCCTCGCCGCGCCGCCCCTTCCTCGCGCCGCGTTTTTCCTTAAGATGGGTGGGGCCGACGCCGAAGATGCGGCGGAAGGAGGGAGCGGCGCGGCTTCTCTCCTCTCTCACGCCGCGTCCTTGCCATTGGCCCCGCCCGTCTTAAGGAAAGACGGGCGGGGCTGACGCCGAGGATGCGGCGCGAGGGGCTTCTCTCCTCCTCTTCCTCCTCCCTCGCGCCGCGGACGCCCCGCCCCCTCCGCGCAGGGGCATGGGCGTGGGGCGGAGCCGGGGGGAGGGGGTGGAGCCGGGCGCGGGGAGGGGGCGGTGGAAGAGCCCGTGGCCTAGGGTGCCAAAAGGGCATGATCCGGGCCTGGGAATGGCGGGAGTTGAAGCACAAAGGCCCCGGAGGGAGAGGGGGGGGGAGGGCCAAGCCTGGTCTCAAGGCAGCACATGTAGGGCGAGGAGCAGCAGCAGCGGCTTCCCTCCCTTCCTCCCTCCCTCCCGCCTCCCCGCGACTCAGCCAGGGCGGGGCCTCCCAGGGTGACGTCACTCCCTCCCTCCCTCCCTGGAAAGCGGGGACTGGGCTGGGCCAGGAGTGAGTCCTCCGAGCTTGCCTCCTGCCCGCGGCTCCAGCCTTGTGACACCCATCGATCAAAGCTGAATACACCTATGCAGCCAGTCTTAAAGAAAATTGGCTCAAGATATTTCATAGATGGTATCTGACACCCAAAAAGCTTAGTATAATGTATAAAAAAAATTCGAACCTGTGTTGGAAGTGTAAATCCCTCGAGGGTAGTTTCTACCATATGTGGTGGACATGTGACAGAGCAACAAAATTCTGGAAAGACATTCAGGGAATGACCCAAAAAAATAATAAAAAGAGATTCCATTAAGACCGAATTCTTCCTCCTTGGCCTAACGGATAAAGGTTTCCAACTGAATGTAAATGAGGATAGAATATTTACTTATATAATTACGGCCGCCCGGATCGTATACGCAACAGTTTGGAAGCTGGAGAAGACACCGAGTATGGACACATGGCTGGATAAACTATGGGAAATAAGGGACATGGATAAGCTGACTTTCTTTTTAAAACAAAGCAACGGTAACCCAATAAAGAAAATGGACTGGTCTCCACTAGAGGACTACCTACAGGCCAAAGAAGAATATGATAAGGCAAAGGGAGATTCCCATGCCCGAGTCAAATAGAGAAAGAAACATAAAGGCAAATGTATAAACCACAGCAGCTAGAGTAAATTAATGTTTTTGTTCTTAGGGGAAAAGTATAGAGGTAAAAATGCTATATACCTATGGGAGAGTTTTTTTGAAGAAGAAATGATAAGGGTTCTTGACAGTCGAAACAAGATTGGAAGTTCAACCATGTTTAAACACAACTCTGTAACTTTCAGAGGGATACTGTGTTTTTTTTTCTTTTCTTCTCTTGTTCCTTTTTGTTTGGTTTTTATTGTTCGATTGTTTCCCCCTTTTTCCCCCTTCCCTTTTCCCCTAGCACCTCCCTCCCTCCCACCCTTGTTTTTGGTTGTATCACTGTATAAATTGAAAAACTGCACAATAAAAATTATTTAAAAAAAAAAAAGCTGAAGAGCGGCAGCCGGCCAATCGGGGAGCCTTCCTCCCTCCCGGGCGGGCGTGGCTCCACAGACTCGGCCAATAGGAAAGTCAGGGCCTGCTTGGAGGCGGAAGTCCATGGAAGAGGGTTCTCCCTGAGCCACGGATTGCAACCGAGGGGGAGGAGGAGTAGCGGCCCTGAAGGAGACAAAGACGGGTGGGTGTCTCCCTCTCTATCTCCACGGAGGGCCCCCCACACCTGAAAGAAGGAATGCCTCCCACTACTCTCCCTCCCTGGGGCGCGGGGATCCTAATCAGCCCCGGCAGATGGCCACCCCGCCACGGCCCCCAAGCGAGGAAGGAAGGAAGGAAAGTCAGGCGCAGCTTGGGCCCAGGGGCGGTCTAAGGTAATTTTAAATGGTAGGCGAACATTATTTTGGCCCCCCCCCAAAAACATTATTTTGCCCTCCCCCCATGTAAAACAAATTTACAATTATAATATCACAATACCATTAGTAGTATTATATTGTATCAATGTATATACAATATATTATACCATACTCATACTCTATTATATCATAATTATATTATACTACATTACAATATAATTATATTATAATATATTGACATTATAATATAATGTAACATTATATTATATTATTATTATAAAATAATAAAATTATTTATTTAAATAAAATTATCCTCTACTAAATATTTTCATTACTCCTATAAAACTCAAATAACCCAAAATTAAGTAAAATAAAATATTATATATTACTATTTTGTACAATACCACTATACTGCAGTATTGTTTGTAATATTACATGTAATATAAAATATATCATTATTCTATTGTTATATTGTATTTGTATTATATTGTATGACAATATTAAGCAGAACTGTATAATAATCAACAAGAAACGCAAGGTCCATGCATCAAAATCAGAATATATTACCTACCACCCGTCTCATAATCCATAGGAGTCTCCCATAAGTCCAAAATTAGGATCCCAATGTCATGCGCGGAGGTTTTCGCGCATGTGCAGTTGCTCCTGCGCTCAACTTCAGCTCCGGAGCAACTGCGCCTGCGTGAAAACCTCCACGCGTGCCCAGAAGCGGCGTCAGAGTGCACAAGGCCGGGGTCAAAAAGCAGGCAGCTGCAGCACTGTCTGAGGAACATCGGCAGGACCAGGATGGCGCACCATGCGGCCAGGATGGCGCCCCCTTCCCAGATGGCGCCCTAGGCGGCCGCCTACTTGGCCTATCTTCTAGGACCGCCCCTGCTTGGGCCTCACCTTCCCTTCCCGGATCCCAAACAACAACTTTCAGTGCCGGTAGTAGAGGGGGCGTAATTCCAAAGTGTGGCCTAGGGCGCAAAAAGGTGTTAATCCGGGCCTGTTTCCGGGGGCTCTTTGACCTGACACTGTTACAGTGTTATGATTCTGCTTTAACTGCCACAGCTTCCTTGTGTGGAATCCTAGGATTTACAGTTTTGTGAGGTGGTTAGAATTCTCGCCCAAAGAGCTGCAGGGCCCCTCCAAACTGCAAATCTCACAGTTGCATGGGATAGCAGCAAGGGAGGTCAAGTGGAGGTCAAGTGTGAAAGGCCCCTATCCTCTCTACTTAATGCCTGTTGAGCAAGGGATGCCCTGGGATTGAACCCGGGACCTTCGCACGCCAGCAGGAGGGGATTTCACGCTGCTTTGTGGTCTTGTTTGTGCCGCACTTAGATCTTTGGGGAAATATTCCAATACAAAACAAATTTAGAAATAACAGCGGCTCAGGCTGCTCATAAACATTTGGACGCACAAATTCCAGCTGTGACCCTTGGATCTGAGCCAGCGTTCCCGTGAGATGGGACAGAACTTGGGAAAGTTGTTTTTGTGGAATCTCCAAGCCAGCATCGCCTTTGGCTCCGGAGTTCTGGGAGTCCTAGCCCATAGTAAATAGTTTCCCCCAGCTCTGAGACAAAGGTTGCTTCTACACTGTAGAGTTAACGCAGTTTGACAACACTTTTAACTGCCATGGCTCGAGGCAATGGGATCATGGGAGTTGTAGTTTTACAAGGTCTTTAGCCTTCCCTTCCAAAGAGTGCTTGGTGCTTCACCAAACAGTAAATTGCAGGATTCCATAGTGTTGAGCAATGACAATTAAAGTAATAATAATAATATCTTTATTTGTAGAAGAGCCGAAGAGCTGGCATTGTCCATAGACACCTCCAAGGTCATGTGGCCGGCAGGACTGCATGGAGCGCCGTTAAAGATCTTGACTTGTGAGATAAGATTCATTGGGAGATTCTCTTGTTGTGCCTCATTAGCCTTGCTGCTACAGAACAGAGTTGTAAATTCTGCACATGGTCATTGTTTGTATGTATTTTAGGGTAATGGAGTTACTTACTGGTATATATATATGGCACCGGGAATGTGGCACAGCTGGCTGGGAGTCAGCTGCATAAGATCTCTACTGACCAGAAGGCCATGAGTTCGAGGCCTGCCTGGGTCAGGGTGAGCGCTCGACCAATTGTGTAGCTTGTTGTCGACCTTTGCAACCCGAAAGACAGTTGCATCTGTCAAGTAGGAAATTTAGGTACCACGTTGTGTGGAGGCTAATTTAACTAATTTATGAGGCCATAAATCTCCAGGAAGCGTGTAAAAGGAGTGAAGGAGTGCGGCAGCTCCCCCTGGTGGCCAGAAGCTGAAATGTTAAATTGCCTCTGAGTGTCTTGTCTATACATGTTTATATGTCAAAGGGCATTGAATATTTATTTTTTATTTATTTATTTAAAACGTTTCTACCCCAGTGGCCTTCTCGCCTCCGAAGAGGGGGCGCAGACCGGCAAACAGCAAGTATTCAATGCTAACATTTAAAATCTAAATACATCATAAGTTTACAATAAAATTTATAATAAAATACAAATACAATAAATACATTTAAAAAGCCTTTTGCCAAAGTAATATCGAGTCCAACTCAATCCGTATATTCGGTCCGTATCTAGTGGTTAGCGACTTTAGTCGCTTCGCGATCTCCTTCATTCTGCGAAGGCCTCATTGCACAGCCACGTTGTCACCTGCTTCCCAAAAGTCAGGAGGGAGGGGGCGGATCTGATTTCATTTGGGAGGGAATTCCACAGCCGGGGGGCCAACACAGGAAAGGCCCCGTCCCTCATCCCCACCAGATGCGCCTGCGAAGGTGGTGGGACCGAGAGCAGGGCCTCTCCAGACGATTTTAGCACTCTTGACGGTTCATAGGGGAGAATACGTTCGGACAGGTAAACTGGGCCGGAACCGTCTAGGGTTTTGTAGGTCAACACCAGCACTTTGAATTGTGCTCGGAAGCTAATTGGCAGCCAGTGGAGCTGGCGCAACAGGGGAGTTGTGCGCTTCCTGTACCCCGCTCCCATTAGTGGTCTGGCTGCTGCTGCGCTGGGCTAATTGCAGCTTCCGGGCAGTCTTCATAGGCAACCCCACGTAGAGAGTGTTGCAGTAGTCTATACGGGATGTAACCAGGGCGTGGACCACCGTGGCCAAGTCTGAGTTCCCAAGATTTGACTCAGCAAATGCTGGTATATCCTGAAAAGCTTACGAAAAGGAGACAAGCACAGATGGGCATCTCCAAGCCAGATCATATTTTAAAAAATTGTATTTGAAAGTCTCCTCCATCTCATGTGGATTTTAAGTCTGGGTCTGTCTGACTCATAGTTTTTGAATGCTTTGTGTTGGCATGACTTCCTCTTAAAGGGGGTTGTGGCTGACTTGAGTCTGAAGAGCTGTCTCTTCTCATGGCAATCACACACACACACACACACGCTTTTGCAGGGACATACTTCCTCCAGCCCTGAAACAGATCCCAGCGAAATAGTACAAAAGGTCGCAACCTAATCGGCTTCAGCGAAGCCAAAGAAAGACGCTCCCAAGTCCAGCCTGAGATCCGAGCAAGTAGAATATTCTATGCTGCCTAAAATCCTGCTGCGCCCCTTTAATATTACAGAGTGTTTCTCTTGTAAGGCTTCTATTTTGACCCGAGATTATGTGCATAGATTTCATTTCCATGGTAACTTGGTGTGAGAAAGCCCTCTTTTCCCTCCAAGGATAGAACATAAAAACAAAACAGATATCTTCGTGGGGAATTGCGATCTCTTTACTACTTAAATTTCCAAAGCCCATTTATCCTGTGTACATAGATGATTCTCAATACAGTTTTAGGTCATCCTTGAGCACCAAAAATGTGCGTGCAAAGGGAGACAGCATCAGAGATTGGGTCAATGACACTACTGTGGTTTACAAACGGCAGACCTCGAAGAAGAAGATGGCATATATATATACGCTATCGTACTGATGGCAGCTTGTTCAACTTAAGCTGCCTGAGGGCTCGCACTAAGACTCTAAACGATCTAGTCCGTGAGCTGCTTTTTGCTGACGATGCTGCCCTTGTCGCCCATTCAGAAGCAGCCCTGCAGCGCCTCACACCCTGCTTTGCAACAGCTGCAGATCTGTTTGGGCTGGAAGTCAGCCTGAAGAAAACGGAAGTCCTCTACCAGCCCGCACCACAGGAAGAACACCATCATCCCCACGTCAGCATAGGCAAATTTGTGCTTAAGTCCGTTCAGCAGTTCACCTACCTGGGAAGCATCATCTCTTCAGACCCCAAGATTGACAAAGAGATAGATCACAGATTAGCAAAGGCATAGAGTGCATTTGGAAGGCTTCACAAGCACCTGAGGCGAAGCACCAAAATCAGTGTGTACAGAGCTATCGTACTGTCTATTCTCCTCTATGGGTCTGAAACCTGGGTCACCTATCGCCAACACCTACGACTCCTCAAACGCTTTCATCAGCGCTGTCTTTGCACAATCCTAAATGTACACTGGACCGACTGATGAATGTTGCTGCCCTTGAGCAAGAAGGGATCACCAGCATCGAGGCCATGCTATTGAGAACACAGCTGCGCTGGGCAGGGCACGTCTCTAGGATGGAGGACCACCGCCTCCCAAAGATACTACTCTACGGTGAAATCGCCACGGGTCAGCGCAAGAGAGGCACCCCCTAAAAGAGATATAAGGACTCCCTGAAACAACATCTCAGGCTCAGCCACATTGATCACCAACAATGATCCACCCTGGCTTCACATTGGGAGGCATGGAGACGCACTATCCACAATGATGCGGCCTCTTTCGAGAAGAATGGGTCTCGAAGAGAAATGACAACGCAGAAAGAACCGCAACTTGGAAACAACATCACCCAAGGAGACTTTTCAGGGAGGGAATTAAAAGAATTAAAACAGATAGAGATAAACAAGGAGGATGTTCTCATATGCCTTACTAAACTAAATGTCAACAAATCACCAGGTCCAGACGGCATCCACCCCAGAGTTCTTAAGGAACTCAAGTGTGAAATTGCTGAACTTCTAGCTAAGATATATAACCTTTCTCTAAGATCAGGCACTGTACCCGAGGACTGGAGGGAGGCAAATGTAACACCGATCTTCAAGAAAGGATCCAGAGGTGATCCAGGAAATTATAGACCAGTCAGTTTAACCTCAGTTCCAGGCAAAGTGATGGAAACCATTATTAAAGAAAATATTACTAGGCACATAGAAGAACAGGCATTGCTGAAGGAAAATCAACATGGTTTCTGCAAAGGCAAATCATGTCTTACTAACTTGACAGAATCCTTTGAGGGTGTAAATAAACACATAGATAAAGGGGACCCAGTCGATATTGTTTACCTTGACTTTCAAAAGGCTTTTGACAAAGTCCTCACCAAAGGCTCCTAAATAAGCTCTTCAGCCATGGAATCAGGGGACAGGTCTTGTCCTGGATTGGAACCTGGCTAAACTGTAGGAAACAAAGGGTGGTAATAAACGGACATTTCTCTGGGTGGAAAGAGGTGAGAAGTGGCGTACCCCAAGGTTCAGTTTTGGGTCCGTTACTTTTTAATTTATTCATTAATGATCTGGATGTAGGAGTGAATTCTGAGGTAGCAAAGTTTGCAGACGACACTAAATTGTTCAGGGTAGTTAAAAATGAAACTGACTGTAAAGAGCTCCAGAAAGATCTCTCGAAATTGAGTGAATGGGCAACAAAGTGGCAAATGCATTTTAACCTAAACAAGTGTAAAGTCATGCACATCGGGGCAAAGAACCCCAACTACACCTACCAACTGATGGGGTCAAAGCTTTCCGAGACAAACCAGGAAAGGGATCTTGGGGTTTTGGTGGACAGCTCAATGAAGATGCCAACCCAGTGCGCAGCAGCAGCGAAAAAAGCAAATTCTATGCTTGGCATGATCAGGAAGGGAATCGAAAATAGGTCGGCAAATGTTGTATTGCCTCTCTACAAATCTATGGTGAGGCCACATTTGGAGTACTGTGTACAATTCTGGTCTCCGCACCTTAAGAAGGATATAACGGAACTGGAAAAGGTACAGAAAAGGGCAACAAGAATGATCCAAGGGATGGAGCGGCTCCCTTATGAAACCAGGTTGCAACGCCTTGGTCTTTTCAGCCTTGAAAGACGGCGTTTAAGAGGTGAGTTGATCGAAGTGTATAAAATCATGCATGGGATAGAAAAGGTGAATAAAGGAAAAATATTTTCTCTGTCACCCAACACTAGGACTAGGGGGCACTCCCTGAAGCTCCAAGGTAGGAAAATTAGGACTAATAAAGGGAAATATTTCTTCACCCAGAGGGTCATTGGGTTATGGAACTCACTTCCAGAGGAGGTTGTGACAGCGGTCAGCCTGGACAGCTTCAAGGCAGGATTAGACAGATTCATGGACACCAAGTGTATCGGTAGTTACTGAAAAGGACATCCAAGTGCCACCTCGGAGTTGGTTGAGGTAGGCAGGATTTCCCCGGCACTGGTTGTGGGGGGTCGGGAGCAGGTCAGGGTTTTGCCCTCCCTTCTGCTCGAGATCCCCGTGTACAACTGGTGGGCCACTGTGTGACACAGAATGCTGGACTAGATGGGCTGAGGTCCGATTCAGCATGGCTCTTCTTATGTTCTTATGTTCTTATGACTTTCTGCTGTGCTTTCTGCAACCGGACTTGCCTATCTCAGATTGGCCTTTTAAATCATCAACACACTTGTAGAAAGCGTGGGATGAGTCCTTCCTCAATCTTCATTCGCGAAGAAAAGCCAAGAAATGACAGCCTCTCATACCTACGAGATGGCCCCTCTTGATGGTTCCCCAGCCTTTGAGCATGTTGAGTTCATTCTACTGTGTCGATCAGTGGTTCCCAACCTTTGGTCCTCCAGGTATTTTGGACTTCAGATCTCACAATAGGAACAGCCGGTAAGACAGCTGGGATTTCTGGGAGTTGAAGTCCAAAACACCTGGAGGACCAAAGGGTGGGAAGCACTGTGTAGACACACCTAGAGTAATGCTTTTGGCCAACCCTCTCCCCGTGCCTGAGCACAAGAAGGTTTTCATGTGTCAATATAGACATTAAAGTGAGATTTGCGATAGGTATGCTATTGCTTACCTTAACAGTCACTTGCCAGAGTTTTCTTAAATGCACAACTCCTAAAAGCACAATAGCAAACAGTCATTCAACAACCTAACACCTTTTGGTGCCTCATAGTAGAGTCTACGTATATTTGAGGGAAAGTCAGGTTCCTAATCAAGTATTATCGGGCAGGACCGGTTCCATTTCCTGCATGTGTTGCTTAGCCTTCTTCTCTCTTCTTTCTAGGGCCATCCATTGTGACTCCCCCAAAAGACATCTGGAACATCACTGGAGCCCAGATTTTCTTGAGCTGTGAGGTCATTGGAGTTCCAACCCCAGTGCTCACCTGGAACAAGGTGAGTGACCTTTGGTGCACATTTGGAAAACGGCCCACAAGGCAGCTCTATGCAACTCACCCCGAAATGGATGGAAGCCTTGACAGATAGTTGCTCAACTATCCTGTGAAAATCTGGTGGAGGTGAATGGGATCCACAAAAGAATGGTCCAGAGCTCCCTATTCATTTCATTTGAGTCTTGCGCAGAATGTCTAGCACAGGGGTGGGCAACCTACGGCCCGCGGGCCGGATTCGGCCCGGCAGCCAATTCTGTCCGGCCCAGGGAGAAGGGCGTCGTGGGCGGGGCCAAGAGGAAGGGGTGCCGCTGCCGCCATCCCATCGCGGGCTCTGTGAGGCATGTGTCGGCAGACAGGCCGGAGGAGTGGCGGCTTTGGAGTGCCTGCCATCCCTGCAGGCGACCTGGGCCTGCAGCGGGAGCACTCGGCGACCTGCGGGGGCCAATCGCCCTGGCGACCCAGAAGACTTGATCGTCTTCCGGGTCACTAGGGCGATCAAGTCTCAGATTGCTGAGTGCTCCCCCTGCAGGCCCAGATCACCTCCAGGGATGGCAGGCACTCCAAAGCTGCCGCTCCTCTGGCCTGTCTGCCAACACAGGCCTCACAGAGCCCGCGATGGGATGGCAGCAGTGGCACTCCATAGCGGGCCATCAGCTGGGGAACGGCTGGGGGCGAGAGCGGGTAGGCCACACACATGCTGGGTCCACTTTGCCATCCTCTGGCAAATATAGATATACTATATATATATATATATATATATATATACTATAATATAATAATTATGATATTAATACTAATAATATATGAATATTTATTGATGTAATATGTTAATATTAATTATGTTTAGTATATAGTAAATATAGTAAATAAATAAATAAAGTAGATTAGCATGTAGTTCCGCCTTTAGGTGCGACCCTCCATAATATTTTTTGGCTCTCGTGTGGCCCCTTGGAAAAAATAATTGCCCACCCCTGACCTAGTAGGTTGTGTTCTTTGCAGCAGCCGTTTTGTCTGCTAGCAGTAGCCTTATGCGTAATTATAAGATTTCGGGAGATATAGAAGGAGGATGGCAGACATTAATCACATTTAAAAGTTATCACACAGCCATGGCAAGTGCAGAAGGGGAGCGCATGATAACAGAACGGGAATGCAAGAGGGGGGATTGAAGAGCGTGCCAAGCCAAACACTCCCTCTCTGCTCTGGAAGCATATCTTGCATTGCGAGACAGGGAAGCTCTTCACAGCAGGCATTTGCAAAGAAGGAAAGCCGTCTTTTCTGCAAAGATTGGGAATTATATAACCCACCTTTTGCCTTCTGGCATTTACGCCCCAGCAGGTTCTGTTTTCATTTCTGGTTGTCTTCATAAAACAAGCCTTGATTTACTTTCCCATACTAGGCCTTTCTGGGGGAGAGGAGGCAGTATGCAAACTCTTACTGTGTGAGCTCATGCGTCTTCGGGAAGTTTTGAAAATATTTAAAGGCGTAAAGCAGGGCTGTCCAACTTCTACTGGCCCAGGGGTCGGAATTCCGGTGACTTATCACCTGGGGGCCGGGGGGTGGGGCCGATTGCAGGAGCGGGGCACTGTGCGGGGGGGAATTTCGCCGCTTCTGGCGCCCAGCCGTGACACTGGAGGGAGGGCAAAGGCAAGGCAAGCTCAAATATTGTTTTTGGGCTCCGGAATTTTCCTCCCTTCTGCAGGAGGGTAGGGGGCGTCAATGGGCGGCCAGCTGTGGATGATATGCTTCTGGCGCCTTGTTGTGATGCTGTCAGAGGAGGGCGACTTTCGTGGCATGACATTAAATAAGTTGATGGCCTTGGCTTATGTAGTGACAATGGATGGCGTTTTTGGGACCCCTTTTAAAATAAAAATTGGGATTTTAAAAAATAATTTTTTTAAAAAAAATTTATTGCAGGAGGGTAGGGGGGCCGGATCCAAGGGGCTGGTGGGCCATGTGCGGCCCGTGGGTCGGCTGTTGGACAGGCCTGGCGTAAAGGATCTGGTGATATTCCTTGGTCCTATTTGTGCAGCCTTGTTGGAGGGAAGGAGGCTCAGAGGAATTTCTGCTAGACTTTCGTGGCCAGAATATGACATTAAATAACGTTGATGGCCTTGGTGTATTATGTAGTGACTAAAAGCCAGAGGTTTGTGCCCAGGCGTCCTCTATACAGTAGATAACAAAATTAAGTGCTGGGAAATTGAGAAATAACTTCAAAAAAAAACCCAAGTCCCATCAACCCTTAATCCCTTTCCTTCACATCCCAGATTTCAAGGGGACAATATGGTGTCCAGAGAATGGAACTTCTTCCGGGGGATCGGGATAATTTAGCCATCCAGACTCGTGGTGGACCGGAGAAACATGAAGTCACAGGCTGGGTGTTGGTAAGTAGCAGGGTTTTTTTTACTATCGTGATTTAAGCAATTCTGTGTAATTTTGATAGGATAACGGGAAGAAAATCGGCTTTTTAGACTTCAGAAGCAGCTGGAAAATGATGCAGTAGGGCAGTGTTTCCCAACCGGTGTGCCGCGGAACACTAGTGTGCCGAGAGAGATCATCAGGTGTGCCGTGGGAAATTACAGTGGAGAGAGAGAGAGAGAGCGCCTATGTCGCATCTGAGACACTTGGAAACCTCCCTTAGTCAACCACAAGAGCCCAGCTGAGGTTAAACGCTTTATTTAGAATAACTGGTATAGAAAAGAGGCTAGAAGATAGTCTATTGAAGCGTTCAGCAGCACCAACAGATAGCAGCAATTGTCCACACGGACGCTGAAACGGATTATAGTCCTCTGGCAATCAGGAACAAACAAAGGAAAGCTTCTTGCCCAAACCGGGCTAAATCCAAAGGCAAAGTAAATCCACAGACAAGGTCCTTAAGCAAGGCTTGGAGAAAGAGTCCTTGGCAGGGAGGCCGGCAGGACTATTCAGGGCTCCATGAGCGTAGTCAGGGGCGGTCTAAGGAAATTTCCAATGGTAGGCGAACATTATTTTGGTGCCCCCCCCAAAACATTATTTTGGTCCCCCCCCCCCAAAAAAATTTAAGCGGTACCTTGCGCGCGCTCCTTCCATTCTAGGGTCTGACAGCCTAGCAGGAAACTTCAGGCAGCAGAAATGAGGCTTTCCTGGCCGAAGCAGCAATGCCAGCCAGCCTGGCTGCAGTCAGGAGAGCCCTCGGCGCCCAGAACTTCCCTCCCTCCCTCCTCTCTCTCTCTCCTTCCCTTCCCTTCCCTCCCTCTGCGCGCCAAGGGCTACCTGGCCGGGCTGTGGCTCCTCCTGCTTCCTGGCTCCTGGGCGCTCTTCTGCCCTCCCCCCTCCGGCAGCAAGGAGGAGGAGTCTGCGGGAGCTGCCCCCCGTTCGACCCCGCTCCCGGAGGCTCAAGACATGGCTTTCTGCCCTCTAGCCCCTCCGCGCTGGGGAAGGGGAGCAAGCCCTCATCTCCTGGCCTCTCCTGGCTGGGCTCCGGGTTCATTGCAGAGCAGAGGCCGGGATGCGCAGCTCCACAGTCCAGCTTGGTCCCTTCCCGATCTGGCCCCAAAGTTGACAGCAGGGAAGCTGAAGGGATGTGTGGGGGAGGCACTCCTGGGGGGGGGCTGAACTCCTTTGGGAAGGAGCGCTGGGGGTGGCAACGGCTGCGAACCTCCGCCGCGGTTTGATCCGCGGCTCGGAGCCATCCCATGTGTTCAATTCCTATTTGTCCTGCTCAGCCGAGCCCAAGTGCTCTTCGGCCACTCAGCGCAGCCCTCCCCGGCGGGACGGTGACGGGCCTCCTGCGCGTGGGCCTCCCGGGGGTTAGCAGAAGCAGTGGCATCACGAGGGGGGAGGGTGACAGTTAGTAAAATGACAGTTAGAGTGTCATTCTGTGTCATTTTGGTTGGTGGTGTGCCCCAGGATTTTGTAAATGTAAAAAATGTGCCGCGGCTCAAAAAAGGTTGAAAAACACTGATGTAGATGTTTAAAAGCATAGGGGACAGAATGGAACCTTGCAGGACCCCACAGGTCAAAGACAGGGGCGAACCTACCTATTCCGGGGGGGTAAGCGACAAAAATATTTTGCCCCCCCCCGCCCAGTGGCTCCTGAGCGCAAGTCACACTCTGGAGCCCAGTGCGCATGCGCAAATCTCCGCGCATGCGTACTGGCTCCAAAGCGCGCCTCCCGCTTTGGAGCCTGTGGGGGGGCGACGGGGTCGGCTGCAGAGGCGCAGCCGGCGGTGCGGGCGAGCAGCGGCGCCGGCTGCAGAGGCGCGGCCGGCGGGTTGGTGGGGGGCGCAGCGGCTCCCAGGTGATGACGCCCTTCCCAGGTGGTGGCGTAATGCTTCCACCGGCCCTGGTCAAAGACCAGGGGTCTGAGCAGGTGTCCCTCAGTTTCACCATCTGGTGAAGCTGGGGGACACCAAGAAGGACCGGAGCCATGACAAAGCCATGCCCCCAAGACCCATCCCGGAGAGCCATCCCAGAAGAAGATTATTATTATTATTATTATTATTGCTATTTCCAACAAAAAGTAATTCCAAGGCCATGTTAAAAGTTTGGAAAAAATATCCTCCAGCAGCTTCCAAATATTTTCTACACACAGTAACTGGGGGGAAAATAGGAAATACAACATACTGACTCATAGTTTTCAGACACGGCTCTGTGCTGGGCTTCTTCCGACATCTGCCGAACTAACCAAGAGAATTGTGTCAGAATGTTTTCTCTCCTTAGTACAAACATCTTTCAAATTATTATTATTTATTTGGACTTGTGCACCGCCACTCCCAGCGGCTTTTTATTGAATTAACACAATTCAATAAAACAGACAATGGGCAAAACATACATATAATAGTAAGTAAAACAGCAAAATAAAAACGCAGCTAAAATCACAAGCTTTCGAAGGCCTGTCTAAACAAGTGTGTCTTACAGGCTCTCCGAAAGGTGGCCAAAGAGCCGGGGCGATGATTGAAAATACCCTGCGCCTTGTCGAAGTCAGCTGAGAAGACTTCACACTAGGGATGTCTAGAAGATTCTGGTCTTCTGAACCAGTGTTTCCCAACCTTTTTTGAGCCGTGGCACACTTTTTACATTTGCAAAATCCTGGGGCACACCACCAACCAAAATGACACAAAATGACACTCTGACACAGTCATACATATAGTTAATATGTTTTAAAATGTATTTATACACTCCGTGTGAAACCTGGGCCTGTTTCGATGAACTCAACATAGATATCCTGGCAGGAATGGCAGAAAGACACAAACTTCCCACACAGAACTTCCACAGCCAAGAGAAAATGCTACAAGAGTTTGGTGGGCATTGACCTTGGGTTTTGGAGTTGTAGTTCACCTATATCCAGAGAGCACTGTGGAGTCAAACAATGTTGGATCAGGACCAAACTTGGCATGAATACTCAATATGCCCAAATATGAACGCAGATGGAGTTCAGGGGAAATAGACCTTGACATTTGGGAGTTGTAGTTGCTGGGATTTATAGTTCCCCTACAATAAAAGAGCCTTCTGAACCCCACCAATGATAGAATTGGGCCAAACTTCCCACACAGAACCCCCAGGAGGCAAGAGGAGGTCTCTACTTGGGGAAAGGGAGGCGGGCCTTCCCAATGCATGGAGAGGGAGAGACCAAGTAGACAACGGGTGGGGAGGGGGGTGTTTGTAATGTAGGTTTCTTAGGGTTTTTATACTTCAACACACTAGACTCTCCCCCCCCCCCCCCCGAGGTTCCAATTTCCCACGGCACACCTGATGATCGCTCACGGCACACTAGTGTGCCTCGGCACACTGGTTGGGAAACACTGGTCTAGAAGATTCTGGTCTTCTGAACGAAGTGATCTGCAGTATAGGTGTTATGCGGCAGCTCACGGGTTCCCCTGCAAGCAGCCGGGCTGCAGCATTCTGCACTAGCTTGAGTTTCCGGATCACATTCAAGGGAAGGCCAATGTAAAGAGCGTTACAGTAGTCAAGTCTTGAGATGACCGTGGCTTGGATTACCGTGGCCAGATCGTTCCGTGAGAGATAGGGAGCCAGACACTTCACCTGTCGCAGATGGAAGAACGCGACATTGGAGATTTGGGTCTCCATTGACAGCAGAGGGTCCAAATGGACACCCAGGCTTTTTACTGATGATGACGGACGTAATGCCTCGCCATCCAGGGTCGGCAGTTGGATTTCCTTATCGCCTGGACGACCCAACCAAAGGATCTCCGTCTTCGCCGGATTTATCCTCAACCTACTGACTCGCAGCCATCCAGTAGTGGCTTCAAGGCACAGATGGAAATTATTGGGTACGGAGTCCGGCCGGCCCTCCATCCTCAGAATGAGCTGAGTGTCATCAGCGTACTGGTGACACTCAAGCACAAAGCTACGCACCAGTTGAGCAAGTGGTCGCATATAGATGTTAAATAACAAAGGGGAAAGGATATTGAAGATGCTCCCAATTCGTCAAATAAGAAGTAGACTTGCTGTGGATTTGGATGTATGCCATGAGCCAGGGCTGTCAACTGGCGGCCGCGGGCTGTATACAGCCCCCAGCCCCTTTCCTCCCTCCCCCCCTAAGCTTTTAATAAAAATAAAAATCGGGGGGATTAAAAAAATTGGAAAAAAATCCAAAAGGTGCGCATGCGTGCGGTTTTGCTCGCTTTGGGAGGCGGGGAGCCCCGTGGCTCCTCCTCTCTCCCAAAAGCGTCACGCCAGCCTCGGAAGCTTCCGAGGCTGTTGTGATGCTTTGGGCGAGAGGGCGGAGCCGCGGAGGCTCCTCCGGCCGCCCTCTCCCCCAAAGCGTCACACCAGCTGTTATGATGCTCTGGGCGAGGGGGCGGTGCCGCGGAAGGCTCCCCATGGCTCCTCCTTCTCTCCCAAAGCGTCACAACAGCCTCGGAAGCGGGCAAAATCGCCCGCTTCCCAGGCTATTGTGACGCTTTGGGAGAGGGGGCGGAGCTGCGTGGCCGGGGGCGTGGCTGGGGGCATGGCCAAGTGGCCGGCCCCCAGGTGATCACTCACCAGAAGTCCGGCCCTTGGGCTGGCAGAAGTTGGACAGCCCTGCCATGAGCCAACCATTAAACAAATACCAAAAGCCTTTAGAAATAAAGCTATTAACTTTGGTTCTGCCTTAATAGATCTCACCCTTGAGCAGTGATGATGCCGGAGAATACGAGTGCCACGCGTCGAATGCTAAAGGAGAAGCCACGGCCTCCGCCAAAATTACGATTGTCAATTCTATAAATGACATACCTACAAAAAAAGGTCGGTGGTCTGTGTTTGTGTTTTGTTGGGTCTGCTGACTTACAGCAATGTCACAATATCATGAACCAAAAATCAGTCTTCTGCCTTCAGGGCCTAAAAATGGGCTTTAAAAGGATGGACATTGCAAACTATGGGCCCTGAAGGTAGAGACAAGCCGTCCCACATGCAGGGAGGCCTGGGATATCTTTAAGAATGAGTGCTGGACTCAAAATAGTGAACCAAACAGGATTTATTGAAACACAACCAGTAAAAATGCTGGTGGCCCAAAATGCTTGAAGTAGTTTGCAAAAGGGGTCCTTGAAAAAGGAAGCGATCACTTGCCTCTTAGTTTTGCAGAGTGATGGGGCCTTTCTTAGACTCCAGGCTCCTGTTGCCTTCAATGGTTCCTTTGACTCGAGAAGTTCTACGGATCCCCAAAATCTACAGGCTATGCGCAAAGGCTGACCTTCCTTTCTCCCTGTAAATTAGGGCTGAAAGCGTATTTTGGCTTTGTAGCAGTGAACTAAGATGCTTTGTTCCAGATGGCTTAGATCAGGGCTGCCCAACAGCCGGCCCGCGGGCCGTATACGGCCCCCAGCCTGTTGGACACGGCCCCCGCTACCCTCCTGAAATAATTAATTTTTTAATTTAAATTTTTTTAAAAAAAATGGCGGCCGGGGGGGGGGAGGAGTAGGCGAGGCAAGGAGGAGGAGGAGCCAGCTCCTCCTCCTTGCCTCGCCCCTCCGTCCCTCTCTCCACCCCGCCGCTGCGATCCGGTTCGCAGCGGCAGGGGGGGAGGGAGGAATCCTCCCTTCCTCCTCCTCCTTCCCGGCGCCGCTGGTGTCCCGATCGCCGCGGCGCCGGGGAAGGAGGAGGAGGATCATCACTCCCACCTCCTCCTCCTTCCCTGGATGGAGCCGTGGCGATCGGGACACCGGCGCCGCCGGGAAGGGTGGGAAGGAGCGAGGGGGCAGGCCTTCCAGGGAAGCCTTCTGGATGGCTCACGGGGGAAGCGAGCGCCCGGTTCTTGCTTCCACCGCGAGCCATCGAGGCCTGCAGGAGAGTTTTCGCCCGGCTCTCGCGTCCCTCTGACCAGAGGGACGTGAGAGCCGGGTGAAAACCTCCCACAAGTCTGATGGCTCTCGGGGAAGCGAGCGCCCGGTTCATGTTTCCCCATGAGCCATCAAGGCCTGCGGGAGAGTTTTTGCCCGGCTCTCGCGTCCCTCTGACCAGAGGGACGCAAGAGCCGGGCGAAACCTCCCGCAAGCCTGGATGGCTCGCGGGGGAAGAGCGCCCTGTTCTTGCTTCCCCGTGAGCCATCCTCCCGTGGCTCCTCCTCTCCCAACAGCGTCACAACAGCCTCGGAAGCGGGGCGAAATCGCCCGTTCAACAGCCTATTGTGACAGGCTTTGGGCTTTGGGAGAGGGGGGCGGAGCTGTGTGGCCGGGGGCGTGGCCGAGTGGCCCCCAGGTGATCACTCACCAGAAGTCCGGCCATTGGGCTGGCAGAAGTTGGACAGCCCTGGCTTAGATTCCACCTTACTATGTCTGGGTGATCTCTGGAATGAGGCCAGAGAGGAAGTCCTGCCCCTCAGGTGACCTCTGGAAGAGGAGGAGTTAGGGGCGGTGACGTCAGGTTTTGGGCCAAGACGCAACTCCGCCCATCAAGCCCACATGGCTGGACAATAGAACAAAGGCCTTGCAGGTGAAGGCAACCAAAATACAAAATACAGATATAAAACCAGCCCCGTGGGGGCGCCACAATCAGGTTTGTGAACAAGAAGAAAGCATTAAATGGTTGTTATTAGTAGCAGATTGTGAATTGACGGAATCTCTCATAGTAGGCGCATGAAAAATTCCTGAAGAAAGTAGAATTCATTGCTTTCCATGACTCTGCTGTGAACCAATTTAAGAAATAAGGTTGAACACTGAGAAAGCCACCCAGTGCCTCCTCCCAGTAGACTCAAATCAAGGAAAAGCTTCATAAGAATCACCACTCCTCTTAACGTTCCCCTGCAACAGCAAGAGTATCCCTCTGGGCAACTAAACCAGGAAACCCCATTTGGATGGCTCCCCATGAGGGGCAAACAAACAAATGGGCAACTTGGGAGTCCCTGAGCAGACACTCACTTGCCCACCCCCGCCCACTCACAACATACACAGATAGGCAAACATTCTCTGGAGCAGACCTGGGCATCTCACGGCCCGCGAGCCGGATGCTGCCCACCGGCCGATTCTGACCGGCCCGGGGAGAAGAGTGTTGGGGGCAGGGCCATTTCTGCAAGAGGAAGGGGGTGCCGCTGCCGCCATCCCATCATGGGCTGTAGGGCCTGCGTCAGCAGACAGCCCACCGCTCCGGAGAACTATCGGAGGAGCGGCGGCTTTGGAGTGCCTGCCATCCCAGGAGGTGATCCGGTCCTGCAGCGGGAGCAGCCAGCGACCTGTGGCGGCTGATTGCCCTGGTGACCTGGAAGACTTGATCGTCTTCCGGGTCACCAGGGCGATCAGCCGCCGCAGGTCCCCAACTGCTCCCGCTGCAGGCCCGGATCGCCTCCTGGGATGGCAGGCACTCCAAAGCCCGGATGGCAGGCACTCCATGGCAGGGCGATCAGCCGATCGGGAACGCCCGACGGAACGGCTGGGGGCGAGAGCGGGTGGAGGCCTGCAGTTTCCGATCGCCTGCTACTCTGCTCTGCTGTGGCAGCGGCTGGGTCCGCTTTGCCATCCTCTGGGCTGGGTCCATTGGGCCATTCCATCTTGGGATCCTTCCTCTCTTGAGGATGTCAGCCTCCATCTTGGTTCGCACCTCGTCTTCTTGAATTTCATTTCATTCGTTTTTATTATTTTATAATAATTTTATAATAATAATTAATAATATAATATAATGTTATATTATAATTTCAATATATTATGATGTCTATATATATATACTATAATATAATAATTATGATATTAATACTAATAATATATGAATATTTCTTGATATATTAATATGTTAATATTAATGATGTGTAATATATAGTAAATAAATAAATAATGTATATTAGAATGTAGTTCAGCCTTTAGGTGCGTCCCTCCATAATATTTTTTGGCTCTCGTGTGGCCCCTTGGGAAAAATAAATGCCCACCCCTACTCTGGAGACTTTTGTGTTGACTCTATGGTCAGCACTTGCCAGAAGCTGACCATACAACTATGCTGGAAGACCCATGAAAGCCCAGAGAAGTGTAGGACTATCCAAGACTTCCAGCAAACATTGATCATAGAGTTACTAGAGCAGTGTTTCTCAACCTGGGGGGGTCGCGAGAGGGGTGTCAGAGGGGTCGCCAAAGGCCACCAGAAAACACAGTATTTTCTGTTGGTCGTGAGTGTTCTGCGTGGGAAGTTTGACCCAATTCTATCGTTGGTTGGGTTCAGAATGCTCTTTGATTGTAGGTTAACTATAAATCCCAGTAACTACAACTCCCACAGGTTAAGATCTATTTGCCCTAACACCATGAAAGCTGGTATTCCTCCTCCAACACAAGGAGGAGACTTACTGGAGAGGGAAGCGCAACTGCCGGCTACGGCACATGCGCAAACCCCAGTACAGGAGAGAAGCCCAACGCAACAAGCCCCGGTATCGGGGAGAAGTGCAGCATCGGTACAGCTGCTGACTACAACACATGCGCAATCCCCGATACCGGGTAGGAGCCAAGTATCTCAAGCCCCGGCATCGGGGAGGAGGCTCCTGCCCCCATGCCTGCATCCATAGTGCCTGCCGAGAGGGAAATTCCTGTGGCGGACCTAGTGGGGCCACACCGGGAGAGCTGGATGTGGGGCCCTAAGGGGGACGAGCGGATGAAAGGATTGGGGGGGGGGTGCGGTAGAGGTTGGCTTAAAGGGGCGTAATTCCAAAGTGTGGTCTAGGGCGCAAAAAGGTGTTAATCCAGGCCTGCCCAAAATCCACCACTGTTCACATTTGGGCATATTGAGTATTCGTGCTAAGTTTGGTCCAGATCCATCATGGTTTGAGCCTACAGTGCTCTCTGGATGTAGGTAAACTACAACTCCAAAACTCAAGATCTTTGTCTACCAAACCCTTCCAGTTGGTCATGGGAGCTCTGTGTTTGCCAAGTTTGGTTCAATTCCATTGTTGGTGGAGTTCAGAATGCTCTTTGATGGTAGGTGAACTATAAACCCCAGCAACTACAACTCCCAAATGATAAAATCAATCCTCCCCCCAACTCCACCAGTATTCAAAATGGGCATATTGGGTATTTGTGCCAAATTTGGTCCAGTGAATGAAAACACATCCTGAATATCAGATATTGACATTATGATCCATACCAGTAGCAAAATTACAGTTGTGAAGTAGCAACAAAAATAATGTTATGGTTGGGGGGGGGTCACCACAACATGAGGAACTGTATTAAGGGGTCGTGGCATTGGGAAGGTTGAGAACCACTGTACTAGAGCAGTGTTTCCCAACCTTTTTTGAGCCACGGCACACTTTTTACGTTTGCAAAATCCTGGAGCACACTAACAACCAAAATGACACAAAATTCCACTCTAACACAGTAATACGTATAGTTAAGATGTTTTTAAATGTATTTATACACTCAGTGTGAAACCTGGGCCTGCTTCAATTAACTCAACATAGATATCCTGGCAGGAATGGCAGAAAGACACAAACTTCCCACACAGAACTCCCATAACCAAGAGAAAATGCTGTAAGAGTTTGGTGGGCATTGACCTTGGGTTTTGGAGTTGTAGTTCACCTATATCCAGAGAGCACTGTGGACTCAAACAATGTTGGATCAGGACCAAACTTGGCATGAATACTCAACATGCCCAAATATGAACACAGATGGAGTTCAGGGGAAATAGACCTTGACATTTGGGAGTTGTAGTTGCTGGGATTTATAGTTCCCTTACAATCAAAGACCATTCTGAACCCCACCAATGATAGAACTGGGCCAAATTTCCCACACAGAACCCCCAGGAGGCAAGAGGAGGTCTCTACTTGGGGAAAGGGAGGCGGGCCTTCCCAATGCATGGAGAGGGAGAGACCAAGTAGACAACGGGTGGGGAGGGGGGTGGTTGTAATTTTGTGCCTTTATCAAGGTAGGTTTCTTAGGGTTTTTATACTTCAACACACTAGACTCTCCCCCCTCCCACGGCACACCTGATGATCGCTCACGGCACACTAGTGTGCCCCGGCACACTGGTTGGGAAACACTGGACTAGAGGATCTAGAGATTTCTAAAGAGAACATATTAATGAAATCTGTGAATAATCAAATCTATAAAAGTGAAGGGTTATCTCTTTCCCCAAATATAATTGAACTAGTTATAGGGTGTCCTCAATTATTTTGTGTGTCTTTTCCCCCCTCAGGTGACAGTGCTGAGCTCTGAAAGGTGAAGCCTATATATCGCACACAGAGAGGTAGAAGCTCTAATCTACGCCAAGGTCATGTTAATCTTCTGGAAAATTGTTGATCTTTCTTATTATTCATACCTCTCCATACACTAACTCCTTGAATATGTTTTTTGCTGAGTAACAATAAAATATTTGACAAGTGTATACAGGACTGAAAAGCTTTTATTTCTATTTACAAAAACAAAATAGCGCGCCCACGGAACAATTGGAAAACCTTAACCACAAGGAGATTCAGTTTTGAAAAAAAAAACTTGAAAGAGAAGCATGCGCCTTAAAAACTTCGGTAAAAACGACCTTGTGGCGAAGGGATGGAGGAGCTTCCCAAAGGCTACACACTCATCATTCGAGGTGCAATGCTCATGGACATCAGCTCTTGGAAGAGGAGCTTGCAGGCGTACGGCATTCTCACCAGAGAAATCTGAAAAGGGAAGGTGGACAAACATTATTTTTTTTACTTTGTTAAAAATATTTTAACATGTCCCTTTAGTTTAGACCAGGGGTCGGGAACCTATGGCTCGGGAGGCAAATGTGGCTCTTTTCATGATTGCATCTGGCTCTCCAGAGCAACCCGGGCCTCGATTTCCCAGCATGCAGCGGGGAGGAGTGACGCAAATGCTCCGCGACTGCCGCTTCCGTGCCGCCATCGCCGCCTTTTCCTCATCCCCTGCTGCTCAAGGACTTGCGCCCTCTTCCTTTCCCCTCCCTCTCCCCTTCTTTCTTCCATTCTCCCTCTTCTTTTCTTTCTCCCCTTCACCCTTTCCTTCTCTTTCTCTCCTTCCTTTTCCCTCCCTCTCTCCCCTTCCTTCTTTCCTCCATTCTCCCTTTTCCTTCCTTCCTTTCTCCCCCTTCACCCTTTCCTTCTCTTTCTCTCCTTCCTTTTCCCTCCCTCTCTCCCCCTTCCTTCTTTCCTCCATTCTCCCTCTTCCTTCCTTCCTTTCTCCCCCTTCACCCTTTCCTTCTCTCCTTCCTTTTCCCTCCTCCTCTCCCCTTCTTTCCTCCATTCTCCCTCCCTCTTCCTTCCTTTTCTATTCTTTTCCCCCAAGTCTTCCTTTCCTTCTCCTTCCTTACTTTTCACTTCCCTCTCTCCCCTTCTTTCTTTTCTTCTTCTCCTTCATTATTTTACTTTTTCCTCACTCCCTTTCCTTTCTTTCCCCCACCCTTTCCTTTCCTCCCTTCCCATTTCCTTTTCTTTTCCCCTCCTTGTCTCTCTCCTGCTCTTCTTTTCTTCTGTTTCCATAGTTTGTTCTTCTTTTCTTTCTTCCTCTCCTTTATTTCCTCTGTCTTTCCTTCTTTCCCCCTCCTTTCCTTCCTTCCGCCTTCTCTTCCTTCCCAGAGTCCTGAGCATGCTTTTTGCAGAGCCAGGTCTGAAGTGTCCTGTCATTCTGTCGGGGGAATTCAAACTCAAACTGTGTACCACTTCAGGAAACCAAATGTATCAGTGTGCAAATGATAACTATAACAGGTAACGTGAGTCACTCGGGAAAGAGTTTGAAAGAATAAATTGATTTTGCAATATCTTCCTGAAGCAAAAAAGAAATAAAGCCACGTCAGAGAGCCAGACCGAGGTGACAATCAAAAGGAGAGAAAAGGGGAACAAGTAGTGCAGCAAAGGCCCCTTCTACATTGCCATATAATCCAGATTATCAAAGCAGGTAATCCACATTATCTGCTTTGACCTGGTTTGTATGAGCCCACACTGCCATATAATCCAGTTCAAAGCAGATAATCTGGATGTTCCTTCCTTCCTTCGGGATTGGGGACAGCGGGTGGCGAGTCGTCTCTGGGAGACTCCCATTAAATTGTGGGGTCCCCCAGGGAGCGATCCTCTCCCCTCTATTATTTAACATCTAAGAACATAAGAACATAAGAAGAGCCATGCTGAATCGGGCCTCAGCCCATCTAGCCCAGCATCCTGTGTCACACAGTGGCCCACTAGTGGTACACGGGGATCTCTAGCAGAAGGGAGGGCAAAACCCTCACCTGCTCCCGACCCCCCACAACCAGTACCCGGGGAAAATCCTGCCTGCCTCCATCGACACAGAGGTGGCACTTGGATGTCCATTTCAGTAACTGCTGATTCCCTTGGTATCCATGAACCTGTCTAATCCTGCCTTGAAGCTGTCCAGGCTGACCGCTGTCACAACCTCCTCTGGAAGTGAGTTCCATAACCCAATGACCCTTTCTCTGGGTGAAGAAATATTTCCCTTTATTAGTCCTAGCTTTCCTACCTTGGAGCTTCAGGGAGTGCCCTCTAGTCCTAGTGTTTTGTGACAAAGAAAATATTTTTCTTTATTCACCTTTTCTATCCCATGCATGATTTTATACACTTCGATCAAGTCACCTCTTAAACGCCGTCTTTCAAGGCTGAAAAGACCAAGGCGTTGCAACCTGATTTCATAAGGGAGCCGCTCCATCCCTTGGATCATTCTTGTTGCCCTTTTCTGTACCTTTTCCAGTTCCGTTATATCCTTCTTGAGGTGCGGAGACCAGAATTGTACACAGTACTCCAGATGTGGCCTCACCATAGATTTGTAGAGAGGCAATACAACATTTGCCGACCTATTTTCGATTCCCTTCCTGATCATGCCAAGCATAGAATTTGCTTTTTTCACTGCTGCAGCGCACTGGGTTGACATGCGTCCCTTGGCCCAGTTGGTGCGCAGCTTTGGCTTGGAGTGTCACCAGTATGCTGATGACACCCAGCTGGTGCTGAAGATGGAAGGCCAGCTGGACTCCGTACCCGATTCTTTCCAACAATGCCTTGAGGCCGTGACTGGATGGCTACGGTTGAAGGTGAATCCCTCGAAGATGGAGATCTTGTGGCTGGGTTGTCCGGGTGGGGGGGGGGGGGAGTGCCAGTTGCCTAAGCTGGATGGCGAGGCATTACGCCCGCCATCACTAGTAAAAAGCTTAGGGGTCCAATTGGATCCATTGCTGTCCATGGAGACCCAGGTTTCCACGGTCACCAAAATCGCATTTTTCCATCTGCGTCAAGCGAGGTGACTGGCACCCTACCTCTCCGTGAACGACCTGGCCACAGTGATCCAGGCGACGGTCATCTCGAGACTGGATTACTGTAGCACCCTGTATATCGGCCTACCCCTGGGGTTGATCCGAAAGCTCAAGTTAGTGCAGAATGCCGCGGCACGTCTTCTCGCCGGGGTTCCGGCGAGATGCCATATTACACCTATATTGCGTCAACTGCACTGGCTGCCTATTGAGCACTGGATCTCCTTCAAGGTGCTGGTACTAACCTTTAAGGCCTTGCATGGTCTTGGGCCAGTGTACCTAAGGGACCGCCTCTCCCCATACTGCCCCCAGAGATCCTTACGCTCCGGTGAACAAAATCTCCTTAATGTCCCCTCCATCCGACAATACCATCTTTCCTCAACAAGACAAAAGGCATTCTCGGTGGTGGCACCAACATTGTGGAATGCCCTTCCTGAGGAAGTCAGAGGAATCGGAGAACTGTCCTCTTTTTGTCGAGCCTGCAAGACGGCTCTCTTTCGCTTGGCTTTTCCAGTCGAGTAATTGCTTGCTTATTGCCAGTCTAGCTTAGGAATATTTTAGTACTGTAACAATTTTAGATTAGTTGGTGTCTATTTGCTTGTTTTATACTGTATGTTTTATATTATATTGCTTGCTTACACTGCTGTAAACCGCTCCGAGCTTCTAGAGGGAGCGGTCTAGAAGCCAAAATAATAAACAAACAATAAATAAATGTGACATGGCAGTGTAGAAGGGGCCACAGAAGAGGCAAAGAGGAAAACTAGAAAGAGCCCCTCCATCAACTTTTTACATACCTGTGTCTTATTCCGGCAGCCCCTGCACTCATATGTGTGCGTCCGGGTATTTGCGATTGCCATTAAGCCGCAGAGGTTGCACACGTGAACCTGATATGGGTCTGATGCCTCAAACAACCTTTCCCTTAGGAACTGGGCCGCTCCGTGAGCAATCTGGCAATCTCGTTCCATTTCTCCAAAACGGAGGCCACCGTCACTGAGAAAAAGAAAATACACACAATTTGATTTTTTTCCCAAACTGGAAGGCAACCATTGTGTCTCACGTTCCCCAATAATCTAAGAAGCTATTGGAGCAAAATTCATGGTAGATGCAATAAATGATGCATCTCATTTTATTTTACAAAACACCTGAAAGGCCCCATAGGAGTATCTATTTTTTTTTCTGCCAGGAGTGACTTGAGAAACTACAAGTTGCTTCTGGTGTGAGAATAAGCCGTCTCGCAAGGACATTGCCCAAGGGATGCCCAGATGTTTTACCATCCTGTAGGAGGCTTCTCTCGTGTCTCCGCATGAGAAGCTGGAGCTGACAGACAAGAGCTCACCCCACTCCCTGGATTCAAACCGCTGACCTTTCGGTCAGCAGTCCTGCTGGCACAACAGTTTAACCCATTGCACCACCGGGTTACTTGTTCTCTATATAAACATTCTCAATATAAATGCGGATCACGGCATGAATGCAAATCAGAAGCGGGACTCTTTGTAAAAGTTTTGCAACCAATTTGTTTTGGCATGTAAGCCATAATTTTTAAAACACACGAGGATCCAGTTTCTTAAGGATTTCTGTTTTTAATTTGCTTCTTTTACTGCAATTTACATATTGAAAATTTGAGGAAAAGCACGAGCAAAACCCACGAGAAAATCTGAGACATCAAAAGATTTCAAGAGGAATGAAGCTTCAGTGCCCAATTGCCATATGTACCGGTGTACTAGACAACTTGGGGGTATTAGACGACTCCCCAAATTTTAAACAAAAAATACAGAGTTAGGGATATACTCGCCGTTTAAGACAAATCCCCATTCCATGGTGATGGCTGGGGGCGATCTGCTCTCATTCCTCCCTGGATGCCATAGCAGAGGGTCTGAGAGGAGCGGAGGAGGGCAGAGGAGGGGCACGGGGAGGAGGGGTGGCGGCCCCGCTCGCCTTGGGATCGTGGCGCGACACGAGGGCAGTCCTTCTGGCCTGCCTGCGCGCGCTCTCTCAGTCTCCTCGCCGCGCAGCGGGCCCATCCCTTCCTGCTTCCTGCAGCGTGCGTGGGATGGGCGTGCTGGGGCAGTCTGGGCGGTGTAGGAAACTACGCCGCCCAGATTGCCTCAGCACACCCATCCCATGCACGCTGTGGGAGGGGATGGGCTTGCTGTGTGCATGTGCAGCAGGAAGGAATGACAACCCTTCCTGCTTCCTGCTGCGTGCGTGCGCGGCGGGCCCATCCTTGCCTGCTTCCTGCAGCGTGCGTGGGATGGGTGTGCTGGGGCAGTCTGGCAGGTGTAGGAGCCAAGAAACTACGCCTCCCAGACTGCCCCAGCACGCCCACCCCACGTACGCTGCGGGAGGCGGGAGGGGATGGGCTTGCTGCGCGTGTACACAGCTGGAAGGAATAGCGACCCTTCCTGCTGCGTGCATGCGCGGCGGGCCCATCCCTTCCTGCTTCTTGCAGCGTGCGTGGGATGGGCGTGCTGGGGCAGTCTGGCAGGTGTAGGAGCCAAGAAACTACGCCTCCCAGACAGCCCCAGCACGCCCACCCCACGTACTCTGCGGGAGGCGGGAGGGGATGGGCTTGCTGCGCGTGCACACAGCAGGAAAGAATAGCGACCCTTCCTGCTGCGTGCATGCGCGGCGGGCCCATCCCTTCCTGCTTTCTGCAGCGTGCGTGGGGTTGGCGCGCTGGGGCAGTCTGGGAGGCGTAGTTTCTCGGCTCCTACGCCTCCCAGACTGCCTCGGTGCGCCTGTCCCGCACACGAGGCGGGAGGCGGGAAGGGATGGGGCGGGCGGGGCTGCGGGGACAGCCCAGCGGTCTGTCTTCTTGGCGGTGCGGTCTGCTGCTCTTCCTCCCTGTGCCCTTCCTCCGCCCTCCTCCTCCCCCCAAGGTATGGTAGTTTTATTTTATTATTTTATTTTAATTACTTTTAGAGTTTTTTTAAATTTTATATCCTGCGTACTAGGTTTTTCAGGGCTAAAAAGTCGTCTAGTACGCCGGTACATACGGTTTGTTTTTTTTCTCTTGCACCTTTGGCAAGTTAAAAGCAAATAAACACGAACTGATCTTATTCCATACCGTGATCGACCTTCCATAGGTTGCCTGTTGAGGATCTGGATTGGCCCCCTGGCACGAGAATGGATCTTATCATCTACCATGTGTTTCAACCGCTGGTAGTAAGTAGGACCAATGAAAATCTGAGACGTAATTTTGCGACCTGTGAAGCCATTGTACAAAACCTAAAGAAACGGAAACATGGAGTGAAAGCCAAATGGTAGTGAAAAATCTGAGGAAAGAAAGGGCAGAATCAGGCATGTAATTTCTGGTGAGATCAGCACATACCTCGTTTCCTCTCAGGTGGTAACCATAATCAGAGAGCAAGTTTGAAATCTTCTGCACATTGACCGCGTCATTGAAAGGTGTGGCATCACCTATTTCTCCCTTGTTTGCAGACACCTAAAAGAAGAAGTAAGGATGTTACTTTTGCTGGATAGGAGCACCATCTGGAAGGGAAGAGGGGGCAAAACAGAATTCTGATATCTTATTGCTATTGCAATAATAAATTAGAGTAGCTAAGGCAGTACAGCGTAGCAGAGACAGTAGACTAGGCCTGGGCAAACTTCGGCCCTCCAGGTGTTTTGGACTCCCCAACTCTAACAGCCATTTTGGAGTTGGATTCCTAACAGCCGATAGGCTGTTAGGCAAGCTCTTTGAATTGTGCTCATTGAGTTGGAGTCCAAAACACCAAAATGAGGTAAAGAACAATGGTTTGCCCAAGCCTGCAGTAGACTGTTGGAATAGGACATAGGCAAGCTCTTGTTCAATATTTTCCTGGAGGTTGTGCTCATTGAGTAACCAAATAAAAGTTATTTATTTACTTTATACGCCGCCTTTCTCACCCCACAGGAGACTCAAAGTGGCTTAAAACTCCGGCAAAAATCCAATGCCAACTCATAAAACAACAATAAAACAAGTCATAAAAAACTATAAACAATTAAAACCTATAAACATACATCAAAGCAATAAAACAAATTAAAAACATAGCAGATAAATGTTGGTGCATAAGTCATAGTGCAGAGCCAGGTAAGAACTATAAATAGTCCTTTTATTGTTTAAATAAGCAGAGCATTTTACCGGAGCTTTTCCAGTGCTTTTCCAGTTCCCTGTACCCAGATTAACTCTGAATTGTGGCCTTAACTCTGTATCACAAAGTAAGCAGTCGAATTACAGCAAGAGATAAAAGTCAAGTTTTTATTTATTTATTTCATGTCAAAAGCATTGCATAAATAAGAATAAACTGATAAAAGTCAAGTTGCCTGCCTCACAAAGACTAGTTATGCGGAATTCATGTTCAAGCATGTAACGACGCCGCTTACAGCTAGCGTCAATTTACGTAATGATTGGAACTCAAAACTGTGACAGGGTCGTTGCCACCAATTTATGCAAGGAATCTTTTGCCACCAGTTTATGTGAAGATCTTTTTCTTTAATCTAACTGTGGAGAACTGTGGCAGGGTGGGCTATCCCACCTATTTATGGGAAGCCTCCTTACTTTATAACCTTTGTCACCAGTGAGTAATTCTTGACCAATTACTCACTTACCAATCGCTGCCACTAAGTTATGTGACCACCCAATGTCTTGCACCAAAAAGAGTTCAGAGAGAGATTTAGGAATAAAGAACTTTAACTGTTTATTGGTTAACAAGGTTCCAAGCGTGGAGGTTTCAAAGTACACAGAGCTTAGGTGGTTACAATATATACTTAGAGGCACAGGTCTTAAGGTTACTAAGTTTCTAAACACAATGTTTGACTGTACTTCTTCAAACACTGACTCAATAATATTATAGATATTCTGCCCCAATAGGCTTTCTATCTATCTTCTAGGTTAGCTTTCCAGCCTAACCTACAAACAGTGGTTCCTATAGGCTTTCTCAACCTAACGGCCTTTCTGCAGTATCAAAACACAGCCTTTTCTGTTTTCCTCAGAAAAGACAACAACAGCTTCTCAAACTGCCACCAGTTAGTCTAACCGCTCCTGACCAACTGAAGAATTTCAAACCTGGACATTCTAAAGCTAATGTTAGGCTCCGCCTCCTGTTGCTATAGCAACGGAACTTCTCAGAGGCTGTGCACTGTAATATCCCCCGTTAACCCTTTGTGGCCTGTCTAACATTTAATCATCTAACACAATACAAATGTAATAATACAACCCACACATTTAACCATAAAAGCACTACTTCTTTGCCCATAATTCTGTCTCCAAAAGTGGTTAACTAAGTGCTCCCACCCTGGAACCAGCTCACAAACAGGGTAAGATGGGAGCCACCTCATCTCCAAGCAGCCATGGGTTCTTACCTTCCCTTGCAGACATTCAATCAAGTGACCAATTGTCATACGTGAAGGGATGGCGTGGGGATTGATGATAATATCAGGGGTGATTCCCTCACAGGTGAAGGGCATATCCTAGAGAAAACAAAGAAAGATGGCGGTCATGCTTCCTATCTTCAAAAGAAGAGCAACAAAACGGATCTTGAAGCTTACAATCATGCCTGCTTTTCAACACAGCATGCACAATGTCAAGCTGAAAACATATTTTTTGTTCCAGCAGGCGTTTGATCCTTTTTGAATTTCCTCTCTGTGTTGCGGGATTCTGTTTCTAGTGTGATCTGCTTTTCCTGTACTTGTAAACATTGCTCCTGGGGCTGTGAATCTGATCCCGAGATTTTCGGTTAGCTGAGAATTCTACAACCCAATTTTTAATAAGGGTTGACTAGGCTAACAGAATATTATGCTTTAGAGCAGGCCTGGGCAAACTTAGGAATTGTGGGAGTTGAAGTCCAAAACACCTGGAGGGCTGAAGTTTGCCCAGACCTGCTTTAGAGTCTGCCTAAACTCTAAAGCATTTCCAGGTCCAATTTATCTCAGAGCTTCCAACCTAAACATTAGGAGGAACTTCCTAACTGTGAGAGCTGTTTAGCAGTGGAACTCTCTGCCCCGGAGTGTGGCGGAGGCTCCTTCTTTGGAGGTTTTTAAGCAGAGACTGGGTGCCCATCTGTCGGAGGTGCTTTGAATGCCATTTTCCTGCTTCTCGGCAGCGGGTGGACTGGATGGCCCACGAGGTCTCTTCCAACTCTATGATTCTAAGTGTCTTAAGCTCAATCCCATTATAACGGGGTTTCCTTTTGCGTGATCCTTCTTCTCTTCAAGATCCTGCTCTGAGCCAAGCGGCAATCAGGGGCAGGACTTTCTCAGTAGTGTCACACTTGCAGAAAACCCACAAGGGCCACAAAGCCATTTTGACTGGCCAGCTCTAGAAGGCTTACAACAGGGGTGCCCGTACGTTTTCAGCATGCGAGCTACTTATAATATAACTAAGTCAGAAAGATCTACCTACCTCCTCAAAGCTGGAGAAGCTGCTGGTAGAGCTGAAGCTGGGGGAGGGGCGGGGCTTGGCGTGGTTTGGATCCTCCTCCCTCTGGCTTCAGCTCTACCAGCAGCTTCTCCAGGCTTGAGGATGGCAGTGCCAAGCCAGTGGTGGCATAGCTAGCACAAGGCTGGCTTGGCCCTGCCCTCCTCAAGGCTGGAGAAGCTGCTGGTAGAGCTGAGGCCAGAGAGGGGTGGGCTTGGCATGGCCTGGCTCGCCCCTCTGGCCTTCGCTCTACCAGCAGCTTCTCCAGGCTTGAGGACGGCAGTGCCAAGCCAGTGGTGGCATAGCTAGCACAAGGCTGGCTTGGCCCTGCCCTCCTCAAGGCTGGAGAAGCTGCTGGTAGAGCTGAAGCCGGGGAGGGGGCTTGGCATGGCCTGGCTCCGCCCCCTCTGGCCTCCGCTCTATCAGCAGCTTCTCCAGGCTTGAGGACGGCACTGCCAAGCCAGTGGTGGCATAGCTAGCACAAGGCTGGCTTGGCCCTGCCCTCCTCAAGGCTGGAGAAGCTGCTGGTAGAGCTGAGGCCGGGGAAGGGGGGGCTTGGCAAAGCCTGGCTCCACCCCCCTCTGGCTTTCGCTCTACCAGCAGCTTCTCCAGGCTTGAGGACGGCAGTGCCAAGCCAGTGGTGGCATAGCTAGCACAAGGCTGGCTTGGCCCTGCCCTCCTCAAGGCTGGAGAAGCTGCTGGTAGAGCTGAGGCCGGGGAAGGGGGGGCTTGGCAAAGCCTGGCTCCACCCCTCTGGCTTTCGCCTACCAGCAGCTTCTCCAGGCTTGAGGACGGCAGTGCCAAGCCAGTGGTGGCATAGCTAGCACAAGGCTGGCTTGGCCCTGCCCTCCTCAAGGCTGGAGAAGCTGCTGGTAGAGCTGAGGCCGGAAGGGGGGTTGGCAAAGCCTGGCTCCACCCCCCCTCTGGCTTACGCGCTCCCAGCAGCTTCTCCCTACCAGCAGCTTCTCCAGACTTGAGGACGGCAGTGCCAAGCCAGTGGTGGCATAGCTAGCACAAGGCTGGCTTGGCCCTGCCCTCCTCAAGGCTGGAGAAGCTGCTGGTAGAGCGAAAGCCAGAGGAGGTGGGGCCTCCGGAGGCCCTGCCTCCCGCTCCGCCTGCCTCTTTCTCGACCGGAAGCAACCCTGGAGCCTCCGCTGCCAGTGAGAGAGAGGAGCGCCCTGCTTCTCTCTCGTCCGGAAGCAAACGTGGACGGTGCGCAGCATGAAAGGTGCGCGTGGGCGGAAGGTGCACGCGTGCAGAGCAGAAGCACCCCACCCGGCTGCGATCCACCTCCTTCGGCCCCGCGATCAACTTCCTGGGCAGCCCTGGCTTACAAGGAGCAACCAACCCTGAAGGCCGATCACCACCACTCATTATCCTCAGTACAAATGAAGGCAATCAATGTATCTATCTTCTATGAATATAATGAAAGTCAAAATACATATTTACGTGTCTTATCTATTTTCCAAGATGGCTCCCACATCCAGAGAGCACCATGACTCCCACTGACTTGACACACATACCCAACATGACTAGTTTTAAACATTGGCAGGGGTTGGGGACAACGAAAGAGGATTCTGGGCGCTGCATTTCACCTCACATCCAGAACGCCCTGTGAACCCAACCAATGACGGGCCTGAACCAAGCATGGCACACCCACCCACTATGGCCAACCGTTGGTGGGATTTGGGGGAGTTTATTTACTTATTTTATTATTTATTTATTTATTTACTTTATTTATATTCCGCTCTTCTCACCCCGAAGGGGACTCAGAGCGGATTACAGTACACATACTTGCAGACAATCCTTGCAGTTCAACATATGACATATAAGCAAACATATGACATATATAGAGTTGACTGGGCAGATGGGAGTTGTAGTTCACCCATATCCTTATGCAGTTTCTAATGGGACAATTTATAAAATCCAAAACCAAAAAATGACTACGAAAGTCCAAACCTGAGCATCGGCGAGCACCCAAGGCAATTCTAAATAAAACAAAGGGCAACACATCCAGAATAGTTTTCTGAATGTCGTTCTCTTTCCTATTATACAAACACAACTGGAGGCTTTTACCTCTTGTCTGTACTGGATACCACAGGTCCCTTTCTGGCCATGTCTGCTGGCAAACTTATCTCCAATTTGTGGGATCCTGACAGAGCGCACCTGCAGACACAAGAAGACAAGTGTATACATGGAGACCAAGTGTATCGGTAGTTACTGAAAAGGACATTCAAGTGCCACCTCGGAGTTGGTTGAGGTAGGCACGATTTCCCCGGGTCCTGGTTGTGGGGGGTTGGGAGCAGGTGAGGGTTTTGCCCTCCTTTCTGCTCGAGATCCCCGTGTACAACTGGTGGGCCACTGTGTGACACAGAATGCTGGACTAGATGGGCTGAGGTCCGATTCAGCATGGCTCTTCTTATGTTCTTATGTTCTTACAACCCGTTGTTCAGCCTCACTGCTGGCTTTATCTTCACTGACAGGCTATGTATCCCTACTACTCTCACCTTAATTTTACAAAACTTGTATCCCTCCTGGTTCAAGGTAACCATGACTTGATCAACGATGCCAGTTTCACTAGTGCGCAGGAAAGTGCTACAATCTCTTTTGGTGTAACGGCGATTCGTGCTTTCCAGTTCATCTTCATTCTCTGGCAAAGTTACTGTCTTGCCAATGATGACGTCGTCCCCGGACACACGCACGCCAGGTGCAATTAAGCCGTCATCATCCAGTTTGTCATAGATGGCATGCCTCATCCCTAAAGAAGGAAAACCCAAACAGAGTGAGTGCCCAGGCCGGTTCTGCATCATACTCAACCAACTAAGCTGTGCATGGCCATTATAAGCCCTTCAGAGGCTCAGAAATTCCCTCTTTTTCTGTCGTCTATACATGGCTTGGTGCCCTACATTACAACCAACTAAGCTGTGCAGGACCATTACAAGGTTCCAAGGAAGCCCCTCGGATACTGGACCAGTGCCTGGCCGCTGTGACGGTCTGGATGAGGAGGAACAAGCTGAGGATCAATCCCGATAAGACAGAGGTCCTCCAGGTCAGTCGCTCGTCTGATCGGGGTATTGAGTGGCAACCTGTGCTGGACGGGGTTACACTCCCCCTGAAGTCACAGGTCCGCAGTTTGGGGGTTCTCTTGGATTCAGCGCTGAGGCTTGATGCTCAGGTGTCGACGGTGGCTGGGAGAGCCTTCACACAGTTAAAACTCGTGCGCCAACTGCGACCATAACTCATGAAGTCTGACTTGACCATGGTGGTCCACGCCTTAGTTACCTCTAGGTTGGATTACTGCAATGCGCTCTACATGGGGCTTCCCTTGAAGACGGCCCGGAAACTTCAACTTGTCCAACGCTCGGCTGCCTGAGTAATAACTGGGGCAGGTTTCAGGGAGCGGTTGACCCCCTTGTTTAAAGAGCTCCACTGGCTGCCATTTATTTTCCGAGCCCAATTCAAGGTGCAGGTGATCACCTATAAAGCCCTAAACGGTTTGGGACCCGCCTACCTTTGTGACCGGCTCTCCTCCCATGAACCAGCTCGAGCCCTTCGCTCCTCAGGGAAGGCCCTCCTTTCGCCCCTGAGTCAATGAGGGAGGGGTAGGCTAACAAGTACAAGCAAGCAAAGAGGAACCAAGGGGATGGCGCAAAGGAAGCTCACAGATGGTAGTAATCAATCACAATGCCATTTATCATTATACAATATACAATAATGAATCAACAGTGATATAAAGTAGAACCGCACACACGCATTGTTAGTACAATAAGGCAGCCTGATAAAGTGAGTACACAACAATTAAACCGCTATGGTACATTCATAGGATGGGGATAATGAGGGCAAAAGTCCAGGATGATGCGAAATTCAGTGTAACTCACGACAGGAAGTCCAGGGATGAAAGCGGGCTTAGCGTGGTGCGAAGGGCAAAGGACGGCCGGGCGGAACACTGAGGCATCGCCACAAGGGCGCGCTGAAGGCGCATCACCAGGGCGCGACTGAGGTGCCGGCTCCGGCGCGCTGCCGCGTCACAGGAAGCGACTGGCAGCGCGATGAGCAGCGTCATCCGGGGGCGCGAACAGCCCGAAGTAAACAATGAGGTTATCTATCAGCGACTGGGTCCGCAGGAAAATTATGCAAGGGGAAATGAGAACAATTGAAGGAGAGCCGGGACCTTGCCGAACGGCTTGGAAATCCTTGGAGGCGCCAACAAATATTCGCCGTTTTTCGTGCCTGAACGGGCACTTCTTCTGGGCGCGTCACTGAGTCATTTAAATCAAGGTGATCTCTACTGGTTGCATCAAAGATTTGGAATCTTTCACTAGGGAGAAAGCCTTCTCCTCTGTGGCCCCCCGTCTTTGGAATTCCCTCCCGGGAGAGATTAGGAATGCCCCCTCACTGGAATCCTTTAAAAAACAACTGAAAACCTGGTTTTTCCACTGGGCCTTCAGATATTAGACTCCCCAAATGCCCCCATTTTTGGCGAGACCTCTTCCCCCCCTATATGATCCTTTATGTGTTGACACTACTCCAGTTATCTCCCCCGAGTTTTTAAACATGTTATATGTACATGTGGCTCGGCCTGTCGTTTCTGTTTTACATTCACCTATGTTGTGGTGTTTTAATAGATGTATTTTTAATTGTGTTTATTGCCTTTATTGTGTTTATTGTTTTCTGATGTTTATGATATTTTCTGTGATTTGTTGTTTAGGCACGGCCCCATGTAAGCCTCTCCGAGTCCCCTTTGGGGAGATGGATGCGGGCTATAAATAAAGTATTATTATTATTATTATTATTATTATTATTATTATTATTATTATTATTACAAGCCCTTCAGAGGCTCAGAAATTCCCTATTTTTCTGTTGTCTATACATGGCTTGGTGCCCGACATTACAAATAAGACAAACAGAATTTAGGTTCTTTAGAATTTATCTCTATTACTTTTACTGACCATTTCAAAGTCTCCCATGATTTAGGAACTACTCAACTGCCATGAACCATATTAGCAACACCCTTGTGCGACAGATGTGTTCATGGGGCCCTCTGCCAACAGAACAGATTGAGAAGTTAAACTGTTCTCTGCAATTTTATAAGAAATATAATTATAACATTCCAATAACAGGGCAGTCACCTGTTGACCCCGTTTTAAACTGTTGTTATGTCTACTCTTACCTTGGCACGTTTCACGAGTCGGCTTTTCAAACACTTCTTCCTGGTCAAATCCTTTCTTGGATTCTTGCTCTTTGTATGAACGATAGAACACGGATCTAGTTGGAGAAAAAAATTAAAATACCATCAGATCCATGTCCAACAGCATTCTTTCATTTCAGATTATGTGTATAGTTGGGCATGATTTGGGTATGGTTGGGCATGATTTAACATGACCTGGTAAAGTGAAGAAGCAGGAAAAAGGAGAGTGCTGCATGAATTTGATTAAGGGGTAGGTGCTAAAATACACCTCCATCAGCAAATAAATCCTTCCACAGAAGAATAAGATCTGGGACTGTAAAGTGACTGGGGATCCAACGACAGTGAAAAAACAACGAGCGGGCTGGTAGCAAAGCACTACCATATGATACACAACGCTATACCTTTCACATTCAAAGGGCAGAGCTGAGGGAGAAGTCAATCAAACAGCATCATGTAGTAAAAAATCTCTTAGTATAATCAATATCAAATGTGCTCAATAGCTTTACAATAACACTGTGGTGCAATGTCATGCAATTTACACACAATATAACATAAACAGATGCAGCTCTTACAATCTACTGGGCCAGAGCAATGCTCACACTCAGTCAAAGTCACCCTGTATTCAGTAGGAGTTCGTCAACTCACATACTGCAGTCCGAGTCACTGGGGGAGCCTTGAAGCATGGAAGAGCTGGCCAACTGCCAAGTGGGCAGGCGCCTACGGCGGGAGGTAAGCTGGCGCCAAGGTGGCCGTTTCGCGTGAACCGCTTCCTCAGGGCGCTTGGGACTTCTAGCCGCTCCTCCCCGGTATGGTTGTAAATCAATATATGATTGGAATCAGCCCAGGAGATCACTCTTGAGACCAATAGGTATTACAACGCATAATATGCGAAATCTCCTGTTTCACCCCTGAGTCATATATTGATTTACAACCATACCGGGGAGGAGCGGCTAGAAGTCCCAAGCGCCCTGAGGAAGCGGTTCACGCGAAACGGCCACCTTGGCGTCAGCTTACCTCCCGCCGTAGGCGCCTGCCCACTTGGCAGTTGGCCAGCTCTTCCATGCTTCAAGGCTCCCCCAGTGACTCGGACTGCAGTATGTGAGTTGACGAACTCCTACTGAATACAGGGTGACTTTGACTGAGTGTGAGCATTGCTCTGGCCCAGTAGATTGTAAGGGCTGCATCTGTTTATGTTATATTGTGTGTAAATTGCATGACATTGCACCACAGTGTTATTGTAAAGCTATTGAGCACATTTGATATTGATTATACTAAAGAGATTTTTTACTACATGATGCTGTTTGATTGACTTCTCCCTCAGCTCTGCCCTTTGAATGTGAAAGGTATAGCGTTGTGTATCATACGGTTGCTTTAGTGGCATATTTTGTTTTGAGCAAAGCACTACCAGCCAATGCATATTGTACCTGATAGTTTATTCCACCTAGTTGTGTTTTGTAATCCAATGACAGTAACAGCCACATCAATGTGCCTGCCCCCAAGGTTTCCCTCTCCCTGCTTTAAAGATCTCTTTGGACTTTCCTGATCAATGCACTGGCCTAGCTGGCCAGCCCAGCAGCCTACTTGTGCACAGTGCTCCCAAAATATGCCTATACCATCACCAACATCCAGGTCAGAAAACGTCCAAGAAACATAGCAAAGATGAAAAAGATTTAGATGTGATGGCCTACCATAATAACAACAATAACAACAACAATTTTATTTAAATACTAAGGGGACTCAAGGCAGTTTCCAAGTAACAAACACCAAAACATACAGCAGGCATGGGCAAACTTGGGCTCTCCGTGTGTTTTGGACTTCAACTCCCACAATTCCTGGCCTCAGGCTCTTTCCTTTTCCCCCCCTCAGCCGAAGCGGCTTTGATAATTTTATGCTTACAACATAAGCATAAAATTATCAAAACAGCACATGTATATTAAAAGTAATCCCGCTTGTTCTTCGTGCCTATTGTTAGGGCCAAGATTTCAAAAAATGGGCCAAGGCAATTTAAAAGGGCTGGGCCAAGGCTAGTGCAAACCAGTTTATGGGGGGCCAGGGAATTGGGTAAAGTGCCATAACCGGCCACCAGCAACAGTAGATATGGGCCTGTGGCTGCTCCAGTTTCGAGGACTGTCTAGGATAATAGGTGGGAGGTACAAGGCCAGATTCTAACAATGTCCAGGACTGGGCTAGTACTAGTTATTCTCAAAGGCTTGGTGAAACCACCAGGTCTTCAAGCTCTTACTAAAAGATGGGAGGGATGGGGCTTGTCTTATTTCCCCATGGAAGGGTATTCCAGAGGTGGGGGGCACCACCGAGAAGGCCCTCTCTCTTGTCACCACAAACCGTGCTTGTGACGGTGCTGGTAGCGTAAGAAGGGCCTCCGCAGAGGATCTTAGAGTTCGCACCAGTTTATATAAAGAGATGTGATCGCGAAGATAGGTGGGGCCTGAACCGTACTAGAATGACAATGTCTTTGTGTAGAACTGCAAAACATGATTCAAGAAAGAATATGATGTTATTTTAGATACACTCTTAAGGATTACACATAGAAACTCGATTTTAGCACAGCCAGACCTGAAAAAGCCTCTGTCAACAGCAGAACGATTCATGATGACCGAGTCTTCTTGATTATATCCAGTGTATGAAGCTATGGCCACGATAGAGTTGATGCCTGTAAGAGATTCACGAATATCCGTCAATCTCACACTCTCTCACACACACTATCATTAATTCTGGAGGGGGGGGGTTGGGGGGATTCATCTATTTAGAACTTACTTAGTATAAAGCAGGTCTGTCCAACTGGCCCCCAGCCCCTTCCCTACGCCCCCCTAAGCTTTTTAATAAAAATAAAAAATAAAAATGAAAATAAAATAATAATTTTTTTTAAAAATACCTACCCGGGTTCGGAGCAAGTATCGCGAGAATACGCAATCCACACGGATTTCGCTGTCAACGCGTGATCACGCTGGTGTTGACAGCGAAATCCCGTGTGGACTGCGTATTCTCGCGATACTCTTCGGCTACTCTGCTACTGGATCGCTGAAGCCCACAGACGCGATTAGGACCTTCTTCGACTCAGTCGGTCGTCGCTCTCTCGTCGTCAGGGTACTCCTGGATCCTGCGCGTTTGGAAAAGGTAGGCAGAAGCAGGGGGCTCCTCGGGGGTGCTCCTCATTCCATCCACCCATCTCCCCTCATGTATTAAATATAAAATTAAATATATTTAAAGATTAAAAGATGGGATACATTAAAATAGAGGGGGGAGAGGGGAGATGGGAGGATGGAATTAAATATATTTAATATTAAAAATAAGGGGGAGGGGAGGATGGAATTAAATATATTTAATATTAAATTAAAATAAGGGAGAAGGAATTAAATATATTTAAGATTAAATAAAAATAAGGGGAGATGGGAGGATGGAATTACATATATTTAATATTAAATTAAAATAAGGGGAGAGGGCGCTGGGGGAGAGGGCGGAGCCGGGGGCGGGGAGGGGGGCGGAGCCAGGGGCAGGGGCAGACCCTACGGCCCCCCAGGTCATCAGTGACCGGAATTCAGGCCCCTGGGCCGGTAGAAGTTGGACAGCCCTGGTATAAAGGACGTATAATAACAGAACCAGTGCGGTGTAGTGGTTCAAGTGTTGGATACCTAGAGGACCTTGGAGAAGTCACACTCTCTTATCCTCAGTTAAAGGCAAAGGTACTCCCCACTCTTCCCCAAACAAATTTTGCCAAGAAAATCCTGTGATAAGTTTGCCTTAGGGTCACTATGAGTCATAAAAAAAACCCTGAAGGCACACAACTACAAAATCCCATGACTGAAGTACTGATTTCCATAATAAACAATGGTTGCAAGACTTTAAAAACTCATAAATGCGTGCAGCACCCCCAGGTGGGGAAACTTGGTAGTGTGCTCATGAAATAGAATGTACATATCTCTGGGAAGGAGCCGGGAAGAAACCTGCTTGCAACTGAACGTGTTTCCTTCCACCCCAGCACTGTCACTTTATGTTCTTCCCATCTGCTAAACCAGTGATTTTCAACCAGTGTGCCGCGGAACACTAGTGCGCCGTGAGAGATCATCAGGTGTGCCGTGGGAAATTACAGTGGAGAGAGAGAGAGAGACAGAGAGCACCTAGCAGGAAACTTCAGGCAGCGGAAATGAGGCTTTCCTGTCCGAAGCAGCAATGCCAGCCAGCCTGGCTGCAGTCAGGGAGAGCCCTCGGCGTCCAGAACTTCCTTCCTCCCTCCTCTCTCTCTCCTTCCTTTCCTTCCTTCCCTCCCTCTGCGTGCCAAGGGCTACCTGGCCGGGCTGCGGCTCCTCCTGCTTCCTGGCTCCTGGGCGCTCTTCTGCCCTCCTCCCCTCCGGCAGCAAGGAGGAGGAGAGGGGGGAGGAGTCCGCGGGAGCTGGCCCCTTCGACCCCGTTCCCAGAGGCTCGAGGCGAGGCTTTCTCCCATCTAGCCCCTCAGCGCCAGGGAAGGGGAGCAACCCCTCATCTCCTGGCCTCTCCTGGCTGGGCTCCGGGTTCGCTGCAGAGCAGAGCAGAGGCCGGGATGCGCAGCTCCACAGCCCAGCTTGGTTCCTTCCCGATTTGGCCCCAAGGCGACAGCAGGGAACCCGAAGGGACGCGGGGGGAGGGGCAGTCCTGGGGGGGGCTGCACCGCTTTGGGAAGGAGAGCTGTGGGTGGCAATTTCTACGAGCCCCCGCTGCAGTTTGTTCCGAGGCTCGGAGCCACTCCATGTGCTCAATTCCTATTCGTCCTGCTCAACCGAGCCTGCGTGCGCTTTGGCCACTCAGCGCAGCCCTCCCCCGCAGGATGGTGACGGGCCTCCTGCGCGTGGGGGGGGGCAGGAGGGGGGGGTTGGTGGAATCAGGCGGCGTCACGAGGGGTGAGGGTGACAGTTAGTAAAATGACAGTGTCATTTTGTGTCATTTTGGTTGGTGGTGTGCCCCAGGATTTTGTAAATGTAAAAAATGTGCCGCGGCTCAAAAAAGGTTGAAAATTACTGTGCTAAACTCTCCAAACACTGGTTTTCTGGGCTTCACTCAGAGCAAATTACTGAGAAACCATGACTGTCGTCTTATTACCATCGCAAACCTAATAATCCACCACAAACATAATATTTATTTTTTTTCCAACTAACTAGGAAACAGCTTGAACCAGTGGTTCTCAACATGTGGGTCCCCAGGTGTTTTGACCTAAAACTCCCAGAAATCCCAGCCAGTTTACCAGCTGTTAGGATTTCTGGGAGTTGAAGGCCAAAACACCGGGGGACCCTCAGTTTGGGGACCACTGCACTGGAGCTATCATAGTAAAAACTTGAGAAACATGTGATCAAGCTTATTTAAGTTAATCTTAAATTAGAGCAACAATACTGATACTCTTGGCTTGCTACTCCAAGTTAAGATCTGAAGTTTCATTCAACAAAATTTAATTACAAAGGAATATTATAATAAAGCTTACAGCTCCTCAGCTCCAGGGACATAGAACTGGGTCACTGACGAGGTTCTCAAATAGCCTTCAGGTGATTCTGTTTGTTTATGCTAAATCAGTGTTTTTCAACCTTTTTTGAGCCGCGGCCCATTTTTTACATTTACAAAATCCTGGGGCACACCACCAACCAAAATGACACAAAATGACACTCTAACACAGTAATACATATAGTTAATATGTTTTTAAATGTATTTATACACTTAGTGTGAAACCTGGGCCTGTTTCGATGAACACAACAGAGATATCCTGGCAGGAATGGCAGAAAGACACACACGAAGGTCTTGCTCAACAGCTGTCAGTCTCTCTCTCTCTCTCAGAATCACAATGTTGGAAGGAGGCTCACCACTTTAAGGTCCCTAAAACAGGTGTGGGAAAACTTCGGCCCTCTGGGTGCTTTGGACTCGAACTCCCACCATTCCTAACATCCCAAGGTCCTTTCCTGCTTAAGTGGCTTGGGGGGGAGGAGAAGGGCCTGAGGCTGCTAGGAATGGTGGGAGTTGGAGTCCAAAACACCTGGAAGGTCCAAGTTTGCCCATGCCAGCTTTCGACAGAGACCTCTTTCTCCCCCTCCCCCTTTGCGCCCTTTCTTCCCCCTCCTGCCCAACACTTACTTTTTCTTCTACACTCGGGCTCTCTTCTTCCCAGCCTCGCTCTGCTCGCTTTGCCTTGCTTTGCTCAGGAGGGGAGGGGGGGGGGAGGAAGACATGGGGCGAGTCTGCGCAGTAGCGCCCGCATGGGTCACGCCTTCCTCCCTCCCTCCCCCCTCCCCTCCTGAAAACGCTCACGCTGCCCCGTTGGATCAAAATGGCGGCAGAAGGCAGGCTGGGAAGGAAGCCTGAGTGGAGAAGAAAAAGTGTTCGGCAGGAGGGGGAAGAAAGGGTATTGGAGGTTCCAAGTTCCCATGGCACACCTGATGATCGCTCACGGCACACTAGTGTGCCACAGCACACCGGTTGGGAAACACTGTGCTAAATATTCGTAGCAACTCACAAACCTACCTGCGGGCAACTCTCTGAATCTCAGATATTCCATCGAGCGCGTCGTCACAAGGGGCTTCTGAGGATAATACAGCACATGGGCAAGTGTATCCATTCGAACGTGGAAGTTGGTGATATAAACACCCATGGCCTGCTTGCCCATAGCAGATTGGTAGGTGTTCCTAGGAGACTATAAAGGCGGAAAACAAAAATTGTGAGGTGGCAAAACCTTCTCCAAATCTATTAACATTTAAGCATACATTTTTTTTAAAAAAAATTTACACACTTTACATACAGCCCGGAAAACTCACAGCAACCCATGACACACTTTGCCACAGTTTAGTTCTAACTCTTACAAACCTGATTGTGATCTGGAAAGGGAATAATGGAGGCACAGACTCCGAGGATCATGGATGGGTGAATCTCACAGTGCGTGTAAGTTGAACAGTACGCAATCCCTTTCTCCTGCAGGTCGTCTGGAGTCATGGCCAACATAACCGTTTCCTCTTCTAGAGTGTCAATGTATTCCACGACACCACTGGCCACTAAGTCCTGCCAACTAAGCAAAGCACCTCAATTATTAGAGGGCTAACAATAATTTGGTATTAGACACTATACTTTTGCAATTGGCAGTGTCTCAGTGTCACCAAAGTCCCAATTTCTGCATTAGCACTTCCTACTCCTTTCCTTGCCCCTGAAGCATCACTATCTGTTCTGATCTCTCCATCAACAAGAGAAGATTTTGAGGGTGTTTTCCTGCATTCAAGGAAGGAAAAACAATTCATCTTTCTCACCACAGCTATCTTATTGGCGGAATCGATTAATACTATCCTTTTCTTGTATTTGATTAATGACCACAAAGCATTTCAGAGCTTCGAACCACTGACTATCCCACCATGCCACCAAATATGTCAGGGCTCGGACCCCTTGACCCTTACAGTAAATAGGCTGCCACCAAATAATGTAATGAAGTATATAAATAAGGCTTCCAGGCTCCTTATGTTAACCGTGGCAGGGCAGGTCTACTTCGCAAATCTTACCACTGCCACTAACATGTCAGCAACGAACCCTTTTATAACTCTGGGCAGTAAGGCTTTCTTCCCACTGTGGTAGGGTGGGTACTTTCCCTTTGAGCCCTACCAACAGATGTTCAAACTGCCACGAGTTAATATATTTGCTGCCACCAATTGTATCTGATCAGCCACCGATGTGAGGGTTTGTTCTTTTAAGGCTTGTAATAAAGATGTTCAACAGTTTATTTTATAATAGAGTTCAGAGCTTAGTTGGTTGCAAACAAGTCTCCTAAGAGGTACAAATCTTGCGGTTACAACGTATCAACAATAGGGTACAGTTTCCACTGTACTTTCTAACACAGAACCAAGCAGTCCTAATAACTAACTGTTCCAGCAGGTAAATAGCCAACTTTAGGCTTTACCTATCTATTAAGTTAGTTTTATACCCTAACTTGGACAAAGTCTGTCATTCACCTGGGTTTCTCAAACCCTTAACTGAACTTTAACAGAATGCAGCTCACAGCTAAGTACTTTGAATGTACACGGCTGATTATACAATCTTTATAGTTCAGAGTGGCTTAGCTTTGGGATGTCTAGAGGTGCCTTCCAATTAGTTTGGTTTGGTTTTTTTTTTTGTCGTGTCAGGAGCAACTTAAGAAACTGCAAGTCACTTCTGCTGTGAGAGAATTGGCTGTCTGCAAGGACGTTGCCCAGGGGACGCCCGGGTGTTTTGAAATGTTATCATCCTTGTGGGAGGCTTCTCTCATGTCCCCACAACGGGAAGCTGGAGCTGATAGAGGGAGCTCATCCGCGCTCTCCCCAGATTCAAACCTGCAATGTGTGGGTCTTCAGTCCTGCCGGCACAAGGGTTCAACCCACTGCGCCACTGGGGGCTCCTTTAAATCACTAACCCTAACCCTGCTGTTAGAGAACTATGACAAAGCAATGCAGACTCCTTCTGAAATCCAGCCAAAAATATAGTGTATCCAGAAGTTCAAAAAAGGTTCATAGTTAGCACACAGCAATATATTAAATCTTTGTTGCCAGGAGCAAAGTCTGGTTCAGCGTGGTGCCATTAGTCTGTTTTGTAACACGATGATTGTTCAAGCAAGAAACTCTGGTTAGTTGCCCCACAGTTGTCATTTTGGATAAGCATCAAAGAGAACAGTTTAAGCAGCCCAACAACACATGCGAAGTCAGCAGGCGGCCCTTACTGCAGTCCTCTTCTGTAACAGGGAGGAAGCCTCTCCAAAACAGTGGCAAAAACTGCCATACAAAAGTCATACTGAGATTATGCTGCAGAAATTCTGCTATGAGGTTGGGTTAATAAGTCCGTGACTTTTTGAATGAAACACAGATTTTTGGATTAAAAAATCATTTTATTTTTCAACGTGGTCTCCTTTGAGCTCTATACACTTTGTCCAACGTTCCTCCAATATTTTTATCCCTTCCAAAAAATAAGATTTGTCGAGGTCACCAATATAGGTATTTGTTTGTGAGATGATTTCATTGTTGGAGTCAAATCCCTTTCCGCCGGGCCAATTCTTCAGGTTTGGAAACAAGAAATAGTCACTCAGGGCTAAATCCGGAGAATAGGGCGGATGATGGAGCAATTTGTATCCCAATTCATGGATTGTTGTCATGGCAACTGCACATGTGTGCACCCTTGCATTGTCCTGGTGCAAAAGAACTTTTTTCTTGGCCAAATGCGGTCATTTTTTTTTTCAAATCCTCATTAAATCAACCCAATAAATTGGCATAATATTTGCCATTGTTTGTTTTACCCTTTTGAAGGTAGTCAATGTGAATTATACCGCGTGCATCCCACAAAACGGTCGCCATGACTTTATTGGCTGACAAGCCCACCTTGACCTTCTTTGGCGCTGATTCACCCTGAGAAACCCACTGTTTTGACTGCTGTTTGGTCTCTGGTGTGTCGTGGTGGATCCACGTTTCGTCCACGGTTACAAAACGGCGCAAAAACGTGTCCATATTGCAGTTGAACAACGCCAAACACTCCTGCGAAATTGTCACATGATTGCGTTTGTGGTCGATTGTGAGCAAACGCGGCACCCATCTTGCGGAAAGCTTTCTCATACCCAAGTGATCATTTAAAATTGAAAACACTGAGCCACGTGAGATGCCGATGGCTTCCACAATCTCTCGCACTTTCAATCTCTGATCGGCCAACACCATATCGTGGATTTTTTCAATTGTTTTGGGTGTAGAGACCTCAACTGGGCATCCAGATCGTTCGGCATCTTCCGTGCTTGTACGGCCACAACGAAATTCAGTAAACCACCGTTTTCACCATTGAAATGGATGGTGCAGAGTCCCCATAGTATTTATCAAGCTTAGCCTTGGTTTGAGAGATGGTTTTTTTCCGCAAAAAATAATACTTAATGAGCACAGAAAATTCACTTTTTTCAATTTTCTCCTCCAATCACGCGGTAGTCTGCTATCAATGGCTGTCAAACACAAACTAAATGACGCAGCTTGTTCACATTTTGACAGGAGTCAACTGACAGGTGCCTGTTGACAGGAGCAGTGTTGCCCTTTCAGTTAAGAGGCGGGAAATTCAAAAAGTCACGGACTTATTGACCCGCCCTCGTACAACATACCCAAACTAACCTCAGAAGGTGCTGCTTTTGCAAGCTGTTCAGATTACACATGAAGTGAAATGTCAAGGACGGTAAACTAGAGCGCCAGCATGTTATAGTGGTTTGATAATTGGAATATTACAATAAAAATGTAGCATGATTTTTGTTTCTGGGTTATAATTGTAATTTCCTAATTGCTTCTATCATTAAAAACTTGGAAAAAGTTGATTATACTGCAAAAACATTTGTGGGACACCTGCAGCACATTTTGCTAGTTTATCAATGAATATCTCATCTGGGTCTCGACCAATCCAACTTAGTTTGTGGCAACCACGAAAACAAAGTTTCTGGAGTATAACAACTACTTTCAATGTAAATACCACACAACTAAACAGGAATAACACTTTCAAAACAGGAACAGAAAAAAATTTCAAATTTTGTTACATAGTGTTATCAGTGTTGCAGTCTACGTGCATTCATGGAAATCCTTGGGCACATCACAATGGTTCAGACTAAGAGGAAGGAAATATGCTGATGACACCCAGCTTCTGCTGAGGATGGAGGGCAGGCTTGACACTGTACCCGATTATTTCCATCGGTGCCTTGAAGCCGTGAGCTGGCCGGTTGAAGGTGAATCCCTCGAAGACGGAGATCCTATGGCTGGGTGACCCGGCGGGGGGTGCCGGTTGCCTACCCTGGACGGCGAGGCCTTACGCCCGTCGCCCTTGGTAAAGAGTCTGGGGGTCAAGTTGGACCCACTGCTGACCATGGAGGCTCAGGTCCAACTTGATCCACATTTTTCCATCTTCGGCAGGCTATGCAGCTGGCACCCTACCTATCCGGAAGTGACCTAGCTACGGTGATCCAGGCGACGATCATCTCGAGATTAGACTACTGTAACGGCCTCTACATTGGCCTTCCCTTGTGCGTAATCCGGAAATGTAAGTTAGTGCAGAATGCCGCAGCACGACTGCTCGTCGGTACACCAGCGAGAGTGCACATTACTCCCAATCCTGCTGCAACTACACTGGCTTCCTATAGAATACCGGATCATGTTCAAGGTGTTGGTTCTGACCTTTAAGGCCTTACATGGTCTAGGGCCTGTGTACTTGAGGGACTGTCTCTCCCCATACATCCCTCAGAGATCCTTGCGTTCGGAGGATTCAAACCTACTAGTGGTCCCTTCAGTTCGGACATATCATCTATCAGTAACCAGACAGAGGGCCTTTACAGTGGTGGCTCCATCATTGTGGAATGCCCTACCGGACGAGGTACGCGCTCTCAATGAGCTTATTCCTTTCCGGGAAATGTGTAAAACTGTCCTCTTCTGGCGGGCGTTCGGTATCAGCAGCTCTCTGTAAACCATCAAATGCTCAGCATATATTGCCACCCTAAGTTACTGCCTGTTGTTGAACTTGTATTTTGTATTGTTTTAAGATATGTGACTGGTTTTAGTATGTTTTTACCAATTGTACACCGCCCCCAGACTGTTGGGAGGGGCGGTCTATAAAATCCAAAATAATTTTTTAAAAAAATTTAAAAAACGACAGATCTCTTTAGGGGGGGGGGGGGTTGTCGGAAAACCCTGATACGATTGCCATATGTCAAACTCTACTTGAACAGCAGCAGTAAAATTCACATTCTGGGTAAGAGCCTTTGAGTTCTCAAACATATCAGGATAATATTTAAACTCCTGCCTGTAATTCACATATAGAGTAATGCAATTCCCCTCACCAAATCATTTTCCAGTTACCACATCAGACTGCTTCCCTTGCCATGAAGCGACCACTAATGCTAATGGAAAATAATAAAAGAGGCAAGTACACTTTCCTCCAAAAGCAAGCAAAATGCCACTGGGAGCATCCTACCTGTAGTTGTTATATTCACGTTCCTTCAATTGGTCAATATGCCTCTTCTTTAGAAGCAACTTTTGTTTTTCCACAATCAGAAGCGGGCGGCAAATCCTGCCAGCATCGGTATAAATGCGGATTTCTCGCTCCCGGATATCCCTGATCATGGACACCTATAGAAGTAAAGACTCCTCTCAAAAACCATGGTATAATTACAGGACACCCAAAAACTAGTTTTTAAGCAGAGGGCATTTAACATACAAGTTTTCATTTGTAAATGCATTCATTTCAAGCAAACCAAAACCAATCTGATCAACAATGCCTGCATCAAGCCGTGTTTATACACTAATAGATTTTGTGCATATTGCATTCCATCTTATCGAACTCAAATCACAATCCAGCATATACCTCTGACACAATGATGTCCATCTGGCGACGCAATTTCCTCAGCGTATTCATAAGCTGTTCTGGGTCTTTGTGGATTCCAACCCAACATCCGTTTACAAAGATCTTTGTAGCACTAAAGTCAAGAGAAAGCTACGTGAGAAGGCTGCCCTTAGACTGAGCTACGTGGAGCTTCCTGAGATCCAACTCCCTTTTATCTTGGCTTTTCTTCATAAACGAAAATTCAGTAAGAGCTCATCCCACGCTTTCTACAAGAGCATTGATGACAAAAGTTGGATGTGTCCTTCGAGCCTGTGCAATGGACCTTTCTGGTGGAGCGCAGCGTGCAAAGAACTGGCCTCACCCTTTAAACCAAAGGTTCGTCTGCCGGGAGCCTAGCAAGCTGGGACAGTGGCAGCGAGGTCCTCGGGTCGTAGGTTTGATTAGACCAGACCTGGGCAGCCTACAGCCTGCGGGCCGGATGCGGCCCGGCAGCCGATTCTGCCCGGCCCGGGGAGAAGGGCATCGGGGGCGGGGCCAAGAGGAAGGGGTGCTGCTGCCGCCATCCCATTGCGGGTTCTGGGGCCTGCGTCGGCAGATAGCCCGCCGCTCCAGAGAACAATCAGAGGAGCAGCGGCTTTGGAGTGCCTGCCGTCCCAGGAGGCGATCCGGGCCTGCAGCGGGAGCACTCGGCGACCTGCGGCGGCTGATTGCCCTGGCGACCCGGAAGACTTGATCGTCTTCTGGTTCGCCAGGGCAATCAGCCGCCTCAGGTCGCCGACTGCTCCCGCTGCAGGCCCGGATAACCTCCTGGGATGGCAGGCACTCCAAAGCCAGGATGGCAGGCACTCCATGGCAGGGCAATCAGCTGGGGAACGGCTGGAGGCGAGAGTGGGCGGAGGCCTGCAGCCTCCGATCATCTGCTGCTCTGCTCTGTTCTAGCGGCGGCTGGGTCCGCTTTGTCATCCTCTGGGCTGGGTCCATTGGGCCATTCCATCTTGGGATCCTTCCTCTCTTGAGGATGTCAGTCTCCATCTTGGTTCGCACCTTGTCTTCTTGAATTTCATTTTATTTTAGTGGTTTTTAATATTATTTTACAATAATTTTATAATAATTTTATAATAAATAATATAAGATATGTTATATTATAATTTCAATATATTATATCTATATACTGTATATATACTGTAATAAAATAATTATATTAATACTAATAATATATGAATATTTCTTGATATATGAATATGTTAATATTAATGATGTGTAATATATAGTAAATAAATAAATAATGTAGATTAGAATGCAGTTCAGCCTTTAGGTGCGGCCCTCCATAATATTTTTTGGCTCTTGTGTGGCCCCTTGGAAAAAATAATTGCCCACCCCTGGATTAGAATTTCCTTCTCTAAATGGTTGACCTTACAGGGTTAGATGAGCACCACCTGCCCGGGTTTGAAATTAGAGTTTTCCTTCTCTTAGGATGGTTGCCAAAAGGCTAGCGAGCCCATCCTGCCTGTTGACGCTCTTTGTCAGACCCTTCGGTTGTGACCTGCCTGGCATGGGAGGCCCTACCGGTGGCTATTATTCCACCGCCAGCATAGCTCATAACTTCATTAGGGTACACAAGCCTCTCCCCCACGACAAGGGGGTGCCAATGGAGAGGACTCCCTTTTCTACTTACTCTGCAATGGCCGCTGGAGAGATTTCTTCCAGGTTTTCCATGCTCCATTCTTCTAAAAATTCCAGAATTGGGGATGGCTGGGATCCCACAGAAATATAGGCCATGAGAGCAAGATTCTTCACAAGTCCCACAGCATGACCCTAGGAAAACACGCCATTTCTTGTAATTCAATCATCTCCATATCCGTAAGACATAAATATTCTGATAATCATTTAAAATCAGAGGGTGTTTAGAGCAAGACTTTCCCATCTGTGCCTGTCCTGCTTCCGTAAGCTTTCTCATTGTTTACTCCTGTTAAGTCCCTATTTAGTTAGAGAAGATTAGTATTTTATGTAGAGTTTGTGGGGTTAGTCTAGACCAGTGTTTTTCAACCTTTTTTGAGCCGTGGCACATTTTTTTACATTTACAAAATCCTGCGGCACACCACCAACCAACCTGCGGCACACCATCTAACACAGTAATACATATAGTTAATATGTTTTTAAATGTATTTATACACTCACTTAGTTTGAAACCTGGGCCTGTTTCGATGAACACAAAATAGATATCCTGGCAGGAATGGTAGAAAGAGACACACGAAGCTCTTGCTCAACAGCTGTCAGTCTGTCAGTCTGTTTTTAGTTTTTATCGCAGTCAAGCAAAAACTCCTCCATCACTGTCACTCGCTTGTCTTGCTGTGATCCCAAATTGCAGCACTAACTCTAACTTTGTTTACTTAGCCGCGTCTGAGCGAATTCAAGATGGCGCGACCATAGCACTCTCGCGTCACTTCTTAGGTGACGCGAGAGTGCTATGGTTCCATTTCTTAAAGGGACAGATGCACCTTATAGTTTATATATGAATGAAGTTCGAAAATAATTTCCCACAGCACACCTGATGATCTCTCACAGCACACTAGTGTTCCGCGGCACACTGGTTGAAAATCACTGGTCTAGATAACCTCTTCCTCCTTGTGTTTGAAACCTCCCTTGCCGTGTTACGTTAAGACCCCTCTTAGGGGCGGAGTCTCAGCCCAGATGCTTTTGGCTCTTTGGGGAGTCAGGCAGTGTGGTATTGGCAGGTAAAGAGTACAGAAGGTGGAAGAACCACAGAACATAACATCACGTCGAGGCTACGCAAGTCAGTCACGTCGAAACTATACATCATTACATCAAAGCAAAGACAAAAAGTAAAGCCACATGATGCACGCAGATCCAAGAAGGTAGCTTTTTGCAGTTGACAGATCGTGATTATTTTTATTATTTGTAAGTTTGAAGTTATATATTCTGCTCAGAAAGCAAGTGCCTTGCCTATTTATTTATTTATTTAAAACTTTCATATACCGATCTTCTCTACCTCTGCAGATGGACTCAGGCCGGTTAACAGCAAGGACTGAATGCCAAATTACAATTTAAAACATCATAAAAACAATAAAAGATTAAAATACAAGTAGAATAAATACATATAAATACATATAAACCAGGTCACCAAGATTTTTTTAAAAAGTCCAATTTTGATCCGCATACATCAGCGATACTTAGTCTATTATTAAACTCAGCCATTATTCTGGGAATGCTTCTTTCCAGATCCAGGATTTCAATAGCTTCCTGAAGGTCAGGAGTGAGGAGGGCAGATCTAATCTCAATTGGGAGGGAGTTCCACAGCCGGGGGCCACCACAGAAAAGACCCTGTCTCTCGTCCCCACCAGCCGCGATTGCGAATGTGGTGGGACCGAGAGCAGGGCCCCTCCAGAGGATCTCAACTGCCTTGATGGTTCGTAGGGGAGAATATGTTCAGACAAGTAAACTGGGCCGGAACCATATAGAGTTTTGTAGGTCAATACCAGCACTTTGAATTGTGCTCGAAAGCTAATTGGCAGCCAGTGGAGCTGGCGCAGGAGTTGTACGCTCCCTGTACCCAGCTCCTGTTAGTAACCTGGCTGCCTAACATTGGACTAACTGAAGCTTCCGGGCAGTCTTTAGAGGCAGCCCCACGTAGAGAGCATTGCAGTAGTCTATTCTGGATGCAACCAGAGCGTGGACCACCATGGCCAAGTCCGACTTCCCAAGGTACAAGCACAGTTGGACCTCAGTGACACCCCGCTTAAGGAAAGGTTTATCCTAAAACTTGCTCAGCATTCTACGTAGAAATGTAAGAAAAGATGAATAATGGTAGGCAAGGTTTTAATATTTTTCTGTTACTGATCTATACATTGAAGAACCTCAACTTCTGAGAAGCCTGAAGGTTTGATCTAAAAAATATATACAGATGGGTACACAGAGTCATACACACACACATTATACACTTATTTTGATCTAATCTGTTCATTACCTCGGGGGTTTCGGCAGGACAGATCATTCCCCACAACGTGTTGTGCAATTGCCTGGGCTTGGCTAATTTGCCATCTCTGCCGATAGGGGAGTTCAAACGCCGCAAGTGGGAAAGCGTAGATGCAAAGGTGAGTCGGTTCAATACCTTCAAAAGGAATGCAACCAAGAAAAGGTTGAGGTGTAAACATGAGACACATAGTCACTCTAGATCTTGAAAAAGTTTTTGTTTTTTTGTTTTTTTGTTTTTAAAAAGACTACCTTCTTAAAGCAAGAGTTACTGTTGTTGGGATTCAACCCAACACTGCCCAAGTCTCAAGTCCTCAATGAGGAATAGTTAGCTTAGAATAGGCTGAGGGTTTCCCTTTCCCCATGTCTCCTGTATGACAGTCAGGATGTATCTCCTTCTTCTCTCCTCTCTTTCTGCTCTCATTCTGTATGGTTGTGTGGAATGGATACTTTTCCACTACAAGCTTATACTTCTGATTTTAGCTTCTTTTTTTACATCTTTGAATGTGCTGTGTGTTTTGAAATATCTCTCTCTCACTCACTCTCTCTCTCTCTCTCTGCGTGTGTGTCCGGAGATATGTAGTGCTTGGGTGTTTTTCCCCTCTCTTGAAACCTTAGAACAGTGCTGTCCAACTTCTGGCGGGTCCAGGGCCGGATAAGAGGTCACTGATGACCTGCGGGGCCGCTCGGCCCGCCCCAGGCCCCGCCCCAGGCCCCGCCCCCAGCCCAGGCCCCGCCCCTCCTAAAGCCCGCCAAAAGGAGGAGTAGGTGGCGCCAAGAGCAGCGCATCACAGGCCTGGCGTGACGCGCTGCTCTTGGCACCGCCTACTCCTTCTTTTCGGCGCCCCCCCTCCCTTCCTAGGGCGGGGGAGCCGCCGAAAAGGAGGAGCTAGCTCTCTTCCTCCTCCCTGCCCCGCCTCCCCCTCCCGGCCGCCATTTTTTTAAAAAATGATTTTTTTTTTTAAATTTAAAAATGGCGGCTGAGGGCATAGGTGGGGCCGTGTCCAACAGGCTACGGGGCCGGATCCGGCCCCGGGGCCGCCAGTTGACAGCCCTGCCTTAGAAGAAAGGGATTATAGAGTATCTCAGACCCAGTTCTTCACCCGTTAAGAAATGTAGTTAGTTCTTATTATTGTAAATAAGCTTTTTTGTGATTTTTTATTTTTATTTTATTTTTATTTCTTCGATTTTATACCGCCACTCCCAGAGGCTCGGGGCGGTGTACAAGGAAGAATACAACAATACAAGATAAAACAATGGTTAAAACTCAGCAATTGTCAAAAGCCTGCCTGAACAAGTGAGTTTTGCATGCTCTACGAAAGGAGCTCAGATCTCAGAGCCCGATTCTTAGGCAGCAGAGTTCCATAGCACCGGGCCTATAATGGAGAATGCCTTCCGCCGGGTTGCTGTTAAGTGGAAGGATTTAACACTGGGGATACAAAGAAGGTTCAGATCTTCTGACCGTAGTGACCTCGGGGGGTTGTAAGGGAGCAGGCGATCCCTTAGATACACTGGCCCTAGACCAGGGGTGCCCACACTTTTTCAGCATGCGAGCTACTTATACTAAGACCAAGTCAGAAAGATCTACCAAGAGAGAAGCAGGGCGGAGCTGGGGGAAGGGGGCGGGGCTTGGCAGGGCTTGGCTCCGCCCCCTTCCCCCTCTGGCTTCAGCATTTCCACAGCTTCTCCAGGGTAGAAGGGGGTAATGCCAAGCCAGTGGTGGCTATCTATGCCACCACTGGCTTGGCATTATCCTCTTCTACCCTGGAGAAGCTGTGGAAATGCTGAAGCTGGCGGAGGGGGCGGAGCTTGGCGGGGCTTAGCTCCGCCCCCTCCTCCTCTGGCTTGAGCATTTCCACAGCTTCTCCAGGGTACAGAAAGGTTATGCCAAGCCAGTGGTGGCATAGATAGCCACCTCTGGCTTGGCATTACCCTCTTCTACCCTGGAGAAGCTGTGGAACTGCTGGAGGGGGCGGGGCTTAGCTTCGCCCCCTCCCCCCTCTGGCTCCAGCATTTCCATAGCTTCTCAAGAGTAGAAGGGGCCATCTATCTATGCCACCACTGGCTTGGCATAACCTTTCTCTACCCTGGAGAAGCTGTGGAAAAATCCAGCTGGAGCCAGCGGACGGGGCGGGGCTTAGCGCGGCATGGCTCCGCCCCCTCAGAAGCGCCCAATCCAGCTGGGATCGACCTCCCTCGGGCCCAGGAACGACCAGTCGATCGCGATCAACTTCCTGAGCACCCCTGCCCTAGACCATAGAAGGCCTTAAAAGTAAGAACTAACACCTTGAAAGTGATCCGGAATTCAATTGGTAACCAGTGCAGGTCCCACAAAATAGGTGTTACATGACAGCTCGCAGGCTTCCCTGCGAGGATCCGAGCAGCGGTGTTCTGCACTAGCTTAAGTCTCCGGGTCGCCATCAAGGGAAGGCCAATGTAAAGAGCATTACAGTAGTCAAGTCTTGAGATGACTGTAGCCTGGACAACCGAGGCCAGGTCACTCCGGGACAAATAGGGAGCCAACCGCTTCGCCTGCCGCAGATGAAAGAATGCGGTCCTGCTGACAGTGGAAATTTGAGCCTCCATTGACAGCAGGGGTCCAATAGGACGCCAAGGCTTTTTACAGAAGGTGACGGGCGTAATGCCTCGCCATCCAGGGTCAGCAGCTGAATCTCCCTATTGCCCAGACGACCCAGCAATAGGATTTCCGTCTTCGCTGGATTCACCTTCAACCTGCTGGCACACAACCATCCAGTAACGGCCTCAAGGCACAGATGTAAATTTTCGGGTATGGAGTCCGGCTGGCCCTCCATCCTCAGAATGAGCTGGGTATCATCAGCGTACTGGTGGCATTCCAGCCCAAAGCTACGCACCAGTTGAGCGAGTGGTCGCATATAGATGTTAAATAACAAGGGAGAGAGTATAGCACCCTGAGGGACCCCGCAAGGTAGTGGGAATCCCTCCGGGGCCAACCCCCCCCCCTTTTGCACTCGCTGCTTCCGGTTGCGGAGGAAGGAAGACAACCATTTCAAGGCTGTCCCCCTCACTCCAGCAACTGCAAGGCGATGCGTCAAAAAATCGTAATCGACTGTATCAAACGCTGCTGTGAGATCCAATAACACAAGCAGTGCCAGTCCGCCTTGATCAAGCTGGCAACGTAGCTGGTCAGACCAAGACTGTCTCCGTCCCGTGCCCTGTACGGAAGCCAGACTGGAAGGGACACAACTCTGCATTTTTGCCTGCCCAGGGGGGGGGGGGGTAGAGATCCAGTTGCCGACGTTTGACGGCGTGGCACTTCGCCCGCAACCGTCAGTAAAGAGCCTAGGGGTCCGGCTGGACTCCCAGCTGTCTATGGAGATGCAGACTGCATGGTAGATCACAGTTGGAGTTTGATGTCTCAAAATGTTCGCTCTATAGTTCCACTGATACAGCAGACAGAAGAAAACTGACCAATTTCCTTACATTAAATATATATATATAATGAATATACTTGATGGCTTCTACTATGAACTACAACACAGAAGGAAATCCAGAATTCTGTTAAAACTAAGGATGCTGCCTGAAGACAACCTAAACCTAGCAGACTCCTCCGCCATCCTTTAACTATCACAGAATATTATTTTGTATCTCCTGCAGAGGTGGTCTGGGATGTAGAAATGAGAAGGACCAGGAAGGAGAGGAAAAAAACCAGGAAACATTGGAGTTTGGGACTTCTTCTTTCCAAGCTTTTTTTCTGTTCCATTTCTCCTCAAAACATGAACCTTGTAGGCATTTTCACGCAATTATTTCAGCCCAAAAACCTAATGGTTGCGTGTCGCTTAACAAAATTCCAGTGAAACAACAAGAACATTGTCTTTTCAAATAAAAAAATAGACTGGAAGAAATCTTACTTGAGAGACTCCCGCTCTGGCCTGGTGCGCTTTCTTCTGGTCCCCCCAGTTCCCCGTAGCCAAGGAGTATTTCAGTCCATCCGATATAATCCTAGTTTTAATTGCGAGCTCCAAGTTAAAGTCTTTCCCTCTGTCAATAAACTTCTGGGCATAGATTCTCACTTCCTTCAGCAAGTTCTTAAACATTCTGTTGAAGAAATAAGAAAAATGAATCCTAACATGCATTGCCACACATGACGGCATTCCTTACCAACGAGAGGCATAAAGCCTGACACTGGAATTAATATTTAGCCAGCTAGTTAAATCCTGCATTTCCCATAGTACCCAAGGCATCTTACACTACATGTAAAAACAATATAGTTAAGGTAAAAGTTTTCCCCTTGACATTAAATCTAGTCATGTCCGACTTTGGGAGTTGGTGCTCATCTCTATTTCTAAGCCGAAAAGCCGGTGTTATCCATAGACGCCTCCTAGGTCATGTGGCCAGCATGACTAAATGGAGCACCTATTGATGTACTCACATTTATATGTTTTTGAACTGCTAGTATTTTGCACAATCCACTTAAAAACATTAAAACAGTTAAAGCACATCAAAGCTTATGCCGAAAGCATCAGCATAACACGGTTATCGTGAACAACATGACCACCATGAATAATAGTTATTGACAAAATTATTGTTCATGAATTTGTCAAATTCTTTTGAAAATATAAGTGGCCATCAAATGGTGGGGGAAGCACTACCTTGTTTTAGCTCCGGGCTGCCCAGGACTGGTCGATCGTGGGACCGAAGGAGGTCGATCGCAGCTGGATGGGGCGCTTCTCAGAGGGGGCAGAGCCAGGCCATGCCAAGCCCCGCCCCCTCCCCCGGCTTCGGCCCTCCCGGCAGCTGCTCCAGGTTTGAGGAGGGCAGGGCCAAGCCAGCCTTGTGCTAGCTATGCCACCACTGGCTTGAGCCTGCCCTCCTCAAGGCTGGAGCAGCTGCTGCAAGAGCTGAAATCAGGGGGAGGAGCCAGGCCACGCCAAGCTCCACCCCTCTCCTGGCTGGCGCCTCCCAGCAGCTGCTCCAGCCTTTAGGAGGGCAGAGCCAAGCCAGCCTTGTGCTAGCTATGCCACCACTGGCTTGGCACTGCCCTCCTCAAGGCTGGAGAAGCTGCTGCTAGAGCTGAAGCCAGAGGGGGGCGCAGCCACGCCCCACCCCACCCCCTGCTCCGCCCTTCTTCTCTCTCATCCAAAGCAAATGTGGACAATGTGCAGCACAGGAGGCGCGCGCGCACAGAAGATAGATCTTTCTGACTTGGTTTTATTATAAGTAGCTCACAAGTGTGGGCACCCCTGTTTTAGATAATGTGTGAGAATAATAATTTTATTTAATTTGTCCTGAACTTCCTACAATGTGTCTCAGTGGGTGACTCCAGTTTTAGTATTATTGTTTCTAGAGTCTAATATTGCAGTTATCAATTTTATTTACACTCTCTGTCTATCACTCAGAACTGGGACTCATAGAACAGTGGGGAAATAATTCCTGTTATTTGCTTTCTATATGCCAGGGATCAAAGCCAAATTTTACTCTCCCTCCCTACAACTGTAGGCTGAATCATATTTTTTGGCTGAAAATGCAATCTGGATATAACTGGAAACCACTTCCAACTGTCTTGGGCTTCCCAGACAATGTTTATGAATTGAGGGAACTGGCAAGATGTCATATTTGGGGCAAATGTGGAACAATTTTCACCTACTATCGTAAAAATAAACCGAGTGAATAAGAGCTGCAAAAAAAAAGAAAGACATTTGGGGTCACATGTGGTCCATGGAAAACACTTTCTCCACTCCTGATTGATACCATGCATAGTTTTATGACAGCCACACTACAAATTAATGTGGGGAACAGCTACTAATGAGGCCTTGGCCACAGTCACAGATGGCTCTGAATTCTGAATCCAGTCCAGCTGAAAAGGAGCTGTCCAAGGAAAGGTGTAGGAAATATATCTTCCTCTCAACCTTTTCCAATACCATATCCCACGATCCAAGCTAGTACTGGCCAAGATTAAGAAACAACAGCACTTGCCACACTCACCCTCGGAACAAGAAAGCAAGCAATGGCCCTGCAAGATCCAGCCGTTTGTTGCCGTAGTGATCCCTGTCGTCCAGCTCCCTTCTCCCCAAGGCTGCCAGCAATAACCTATGAACCATGTACCTGGAAGAGAGAAAGATTAAAGTTTTAAGGTAGTCACGAGAAGTCTTTCACACATTTTTGCCGCTTCAAAAGATGGAGAAAAAAGTGGAAAGACATCTTGCTTGTCTGGAATAAAGCTTTCAGTTGCTTTGGCTATCAAAGTAGCTTTATTTATTTTATTATTTGGGCTTGTACGCGGCCACTCCCCGAGGGCTCGGAGCAGCTTACAGTCAAGTAAAAACACACAGAGGTAAAAGCAAACATATTAAACTAGCTTAAAGAAAGATTTCCAGCCTAGCAATCCAAGGCTAGCCAGAAAAGGTGGGTCTTGCAGGCCTTGCGGAAGGAGAGAAGGTCCCGCATGGCCCGTACATCACTAGGAAGAGGGTTCCATATTGACAGCGCCACTACAGAAAAGGCTCTGCGCCAGGTCAATGTAAGACAGATTGCTTTGAAGGTTGGCACTTCAAGGAGGTTCATTTATTCGGAACGAAGTGACCTCTGGGGTTGGTAGGGGAGGAGACGGTCCCTCAGATACAGCGGCCCCAGACCATGCAAGGCCTTGAAAGTTAACACCATCGCCTTGAAGGTGATCCGGTGCTCGACCTGAAGCCAATGGAACTGCTGGAGGATGGGTGTTATGTGACATCTCACCGGAGTCCCAGAGAAAAGTCGTGCAGCGGCATTCTGGACGAGCTTAAGTTTCCGGATCACTGACAAGGGCAGGCCAATGTAAAGGGCGTTACAGTAGTCCAGTCTCGAGATGACCGTGGCTTGAAGCACCGCGGCTAGGTCGTCTCCGGATAGGTAGGGGGCCAGACACCTAGCTTCCCGCAGATGGAAAAAAGCGGTTTTGCTGACGGTGGAGACCTGGGCCTCTATCGACAGCAACGGGTCAAAAACGACCCCAAGGCTCTTAACTGAGGATGTCGGGCATAATGCCTCACCATCCAAGCTAGGCAGCTGTACCTCCCCACCCACCGGGCGGCCCAGCCACAGTATCTCCGTCTTTGCTGGATTCACCCTCAATCTACTGGCACACAGCCAACCAATAACGGCTTCAAGGCACTGTTGGAAACAAGAGGGTACGGAGTCCGGTCAGCCTTCCATTTTCAGAACGAGCTGGGTGTCGTCAGCGTACGGATAACATTCCAGCCCAAAGCTTCGAAGCAGACCAGCAAGTGGTCGCATAAAGATGTTGAATAATAAAAGGGAGAGAATGGCACCTTGAGGGACCCCACAGGTAAGTGGAGCCCTCTCGGAAACCAAACGCTCCTTTCCACTCGCTGTCCCTGGTTGAGGAGAAAGGACAACAGCCATTTCAAGGCGTTTCACCTGACTCCAGCAACAGAGTCATTTAAAGCAGGTATTTTAAAAATAAATACCGTATTTTTTCGCACCATAAGACGCAGATTTTTCTCTCCCAAAGTAGGAAGAAAAATCAGCTGCGTCTTATGGAGCGAAGATGCAGGCAGGGGGGAGCGCTGGAGCAGGGGGGCGCCGATGTACTCACGCTATTCGCGCCCCCCGGGCGGCTCCCTGCGGCTCCCGCACATGCCCAGACTCTCGCTGCCGTGTCGCCGCAGCCAGCCGGCGGCGCAGAGGACCGGGGGCGGAAGAGGGGACTCGTGGGCGGGCTCGCCGCTCACGGACCGAGGAGGAGGAGGCCAGGAGGCGGCCCCACGGAGACACAGCCGCCGCAGCCGCAGCAGCAGCAGCAGAAGGGCCGAAGCCAGAGGCGCATCTTCGTGACGTCACGAAGATGCGCCTCTGCGAAAGAGAAGGGGAGGAGCGCGCTGTAAGGAGGCCCGAAAGAGAGGCCGCAGGGAGGAGGGAAGGAGGAAGAGTTCCCTCCCTCCCTCCGGCCTCTTTCCGGGCGTTCTTACAGCGCGGCCGCTCTCCCCTCTCCTCGGCAGAGGCGACGAAGTGACGTCACGAAGACGCGCCTCTGCCGAGGAGAGGCCTTGCCGGCCGCGCGCTATAGGAACGCCGGAAAAGAGGCCGGAGGAGGGAGGGAACTCTTCCTCCTTCCCTCCCTCCCTGCGGCCTCTCTTTCGGGCCTCCTTACAGCGGCCGCCTCCCTCCTCTCGGCAGGCGCATCTTCGTGACGTCACGAAGATGCGCCTCTGGCTTCGGGCCCTTCCGCTGCTGCTGCTGCGGCTGCTGCCACGGCTGCCGCTGCGTCTCCGTGGGGCCGCCTCGTGGCCTCCCTCCTCGGGTCCATGAGCGGCGAGCCCGCCCCACGAGTCCCCTCCTCCGCCCGTTCTCCGCGCCACCGGCTGGCTCTTGGCGACACGGCGGTGAGAGTCTGGGCATCTTGTGAGCCAGGGGGGCGAATATAGCGTGAGTACAGCGCCCCCCCTCCATGTTAGTGTCTCCCCCTCCATATTAGTGTAGCCAGCCCCATTTTTTTCCAATTTTCCTCCTCGAAAATCTAGGTGCGTCTTATCAGCAGGTGCGCCTTATGGTGCGAAAAATACGGTAAATAAAACAATGCATTTTATGGATAAATTGTGTAGCTTGTGTTATGCTTGTAAAAGAAACAGTTTCCATGTGTGGCAATATTGCTTATTTTGACATACCCAAGAAAATAAGCCTTTTTGGTTTCGCAAAAGTCACTGACACCAACATGCGGAAGCATCTCTTTCTGCAAAACCTCTTTGGCATACTTGATCCTTTTCTCTTTGGTGACACCAGGCTTTGCGCCTCTTGAACCAATGAAATTCAGGGCAACGTTCTGTTCCTGGATGACGAATGCTTCATCTAAAGAAGGTTTAACCTGATATACACAGAAAGAAAAAGTGGTGTTATTGGCCTGAGAAGCTTCCTGGAACCTTTAACAGTTAAATACAGCAAATGTATGTTCATAAAAGTGGTCCGTAAAATTTAAATGATCTGCAATCAACTTTGTACTTTAGCTTTCATAATAGATAATTATGTTTCTGAAACACATACTACTCTGTGTCAAAAATCGGTAGATAAGATTGAGATGTTTTAACCTTTTGGTTTTAATGTATATGTTTTGTTTTAATCTTTGTATGTCTATGCGGCATTTGAATTGTGCCTTTTTTGTGAGCCACTCTGAACCCCCTTCAGGGTGAGAAGGGTGGGGTATAAATACAGTAAATTAATAATAATAGATAAAATCAATAGGCATTACCATTTCCATCATCTCAGGATCTTCAAAGTCATAAATTATATGCTCCAAGATGTCTCTGTCAGAGACAAACCCTAAGGCGCGAAAGACAATAATGATGGGGACTTCCTGTTTGATGTACGGCAACGTTGCTACAATGCGCTGCCCTATGGCACTCTTCTTTGCACCCTGAGGATAACAACATACACATTGTCAGCACATTTGCATTCAAACACCATGAATTAATGTATTAATATCCAATTTATTGTTAAGTCAAGCAAATATGAAACCCCATGCAATATAACTCGTTATATATATATATCTCAGAAGAAGCAATTACATGTTACTAAATTACACTGCATCTATTAGACCTAGGTAATCCATGGTTCTAAATGGTTCTAAAGTACTTATGAAACTAAAGTTCCGGTGGTGAACATTTCAGAATACTAACAAAACTTTCAAAATTTAATTATTATTTCATTATTGGCAATTTTTAAGACAAAACCAATTAAGAACTGCTTTTTTTGTAATGAAATTTTGAAAATTTTGTTAGTGTTCTGCAATGTTCACCACCAGAACTTTAGCAACACTGTAGAAGCAAAGCACCAGCGCCACCTAGTGTTCACCACCAGAACTTTAGCAACACTGTAGAAGCAAAGCACCAGCGCCACCTAGTGTTCACCACCAGAACTTTAGCAACACTGTAGAAGCAAAGCACCAGCGCCACCTAGTGTTCACCACCAGAACTTTACCAACACTGTAGAAGCAAAGCACCAGCGCCACCCTTTTTTCACCACCAGAACTTCAGGAACACTGTAGAAGCAAAGCACCAGCGCCACCTAGTGTTCACCACCAGAACTTTAGTTTTGTAAGTAATTTAGAACCATTTAGAACCATGGATTGCCCAGGCCTCTACATCTCTTCCAATTAAACATTCAGAACAATGAGAAAATGGCAAGTATGAAACCTAAGAAACACTGATCTAGGAGACGTAATGTTGCTTTTGTTACTGTCATGGTTTTAATTTATTTGCTAATGTTTTAACTGTTTTAAATGCTGTTTTTATGATGCGGTTGGCATTCAATTTGTTGCCTTGTAACCGCCCCAAGTGGCCTTCGGGCTGAGAGGGAGCGGTATACAAATATGCTAAATAAAATAAATAAATATTTTAGTGTAATTCATCCAAACTGAGCCCAAAAGGCAGGATACAAGTACAATAAAAATAAACAAAGTTGAAGTCTTAAGAATGTGGCATAACATAAGGCGGGGGGGGGGGGACGACGATGACATGATAATCCACATATTGTTTATGTTTTACAAAGTCCCCCCAAGAATTAAGAAATTTGTCAAATTAATTTTTCAGTAGCTCAACTCACACTGATTTTAAAACGTATACAGCATGGAGAGGAATGAGTATTTTAAAGTATTTCAATTTAGGATCATTGTAACCGACACCCCTTTGTAACCGACTCAAGTAGTTTCATAGAAATACAAATATTAAAAACCACACAGCTGAAGTCCAGAATATTTGCTGATCTTTTTCGTGCATTATCTGTTTAGAACTGAACACCCTCCTTATCCCACACACACTTCCATGAACTGATGTTTTAGTAAAGATTCCTACCTGCCCGCCTCGAGCCAACATGCTGACCCAGATCGTACTTGTGGGCCGAGAAGAATTCTCAAGGCAGGAGCGGCATTCTCCTGTGTATGCGTATTTGGAATCCTTCTTTGCAAACACATAGACTGTGTTTGTTGCCATTTTCTCCTGAGCAATCAGAACCTGTTCAGAGAATGCAAACAAGGCTAAAGACACTATTGTCAAGGTAATGATCACAACATTAGACACTTTTAGGGTCTTGGCTTCGGAAGCAGGGATGAGAATCAGGCAGCTCACCCAAAGCTGCTAGACTGTGTTGCCTAAGATTACTGGAAATTGCAGTTCAACAACAACAACAGGGCATTTGCCATCCCATTCCAATATATAGTGGAGATGCCATCACATCTGAACCAGAAACTAGAATAAAGAGTTTTGAACAGAATATAGGGCATGTCTTGGTTGTTTTTTTTAAATGTTACAACCCAAATGCCCTTTCAGGAAACATAGAGATCACTTAGTACTTTAAACCAGTGTTTCCCAATCTTTTTTGAGCCGCGGCACACCTGGTTACTCGGGGGGTGGCCTCCACCCGGGCCCCTCCCCCTTTCGGCCCAGGCCCCTCCTTCTTCCTCCTTTACCTCCTGCCTACCTGGCTTCTCGGGGGCAATGGAGGCGCAGCCGACGGTGCTGGAGCTCTTTGCGCTGCTGCAGGAGGAGGCCTCGCGGCTGGTGGGTGAGCGACCCCCGGCTCCGCTCTGCGCCCGCCTCTGCCTGGCTGCCTGGCTTCTCGGGGGCGATGGAGGTGCAGACCTGAGTAATCAATACCCGATATCCGGAAAAGCACTGTGTCCTGGTGCAGCTGCAATCCAACACGGCGTGGCGACACCAGGACACAGCGCTTTTCCGGATATCGAGTATTGATTACTCAGGTCTGCACCTCCATCGCTCCCGAGAAGCCAGGCAGAGGCGGGCGCAGAGCGGGGCTGGACGCCGCCGTGCTGGACTTTATCCAGGGCGGTCTGCGGCTGCTCATCAGCTGCCCAGCAGTGCTGGAGCTCTTCACGCTGCTGCAGGAGGAGCACCGCCAGGCAGCTGATGAGCAGCCGCTGCCCGCCCTAGATGTAGCCCAGCACAGCGGCGTCCAGACCTGAGGGGAGGCAGGGCGAGGCCGAGACCGGGCCTTCTCCTCCTCCTGCGCCGTGGAGCAAGGCCAGCACCAGGTCTCGCGTGAAGGCGGCGCGGTGGTGGCAGGTGTAGGCCTCGAGCACTTGCCGCCCCACCTGCCGCTGGAAGGGGTCAGGCCCTTGCAGGATGAGCCGGGTGCTGAGCTCGAACATGGCTCAGCACTGCGGCTCGCTCAGCGGCGCCTCCGCAGACTCCACCACCCGCTGCATGATCGCGCGCTTAAGACACAGGGGGAGGGGAGGCTTTCTCGCGGCACAGCAGCTGATCCCAAATGGAACACTACTGTGCCGTGTCCCAGTGGTTGAAAAACACTGCTTTAAACAAAATCACTATCTTTCAGCTTAAACTCCTTCCCTTGTTTGTTCTAAGTAGTAAATTTAATTGAAATACCCTACCCGTGTTCTCTTAATATGCTAAGCGCTCTGGAGCACTGAATGGTGATAACTACTTTATATACTTGAGTATAAACCGACTGGAATATAATCCGAGGCATCTCATTTTACCACAAAAAATGAGAAAACGTATCGACTCGAGTATAAGCCAAGGGTGTGAAATGCAGCAGCCACTGGTATATTTCAAAATCAAAATAGATACCAACAAAATTACATTAATTGAGACATCAGTAGGTTAAATGTTTTTTGCATATTTATATAAAACTAATTTAAGATAGGTCTGTCCAACTCTGATTAAACCATTACTCTAACCTTTATTCAATGTAAATGTGCTTATGTATTCTTCCAATAATAATAGAGTAAAATAATAAATGTAATGAAAATAATAATAGAATAAAATAATATAAATGTAATAATAATAAGGGGCTTTTTCAGCCTAAAAAAGGCTGAAAAACTTGGCACATACAGTAAAAGTGAAACAGAGGGACTTTATTCTTGTATTTAAGAAGACGGCACAGTCTTAAAAGTAAACAACATGGCTACTAATCTGACTGAAGCCACCATGGAGCAAAATATGGAACCTTCTGTATAGACCAGGCATGGGCAAACTTTGGCCCTCCAGGTGTTTTGGACTTCAACACCCACAATTCCTAACAGCCTACCGGCTGTTAAGAATTGTGGGAGTTGAAGTCCAAAACACCTGGAGGGCCGAAGTTTGCCCATGCCTGGGATAGACCATTTCTTTTACAGGATTCCTACTCCTTACCTTTTCTGATCCATTAATAATGAAATAGCCACCAGGATCAAGAGGGCACTCATTCAGTTGACAGAGATCACGGTCCGTCAAGCCATTCAGCAGGCAATATGTGGATCGCAGCATGATAGGGATCTTTCCTATAAATGTTTTTTGATGTTGCGTCTGTAACTGATCCTCTCCTTCTTTCACAACCGTCTTAGTTATGTCCACATACAATGGAGCAGAGTACCTTTGGAAAAGAAGTTGAATAGAGTTGTAATTATACAGGTATTTCTCAAGTAATTTAAATAATACCAATCTTTTGTACTACTATACTGTACTTCTGACAATGATAACAAGTGAGGCATCAACAAATAATAATAATAATAATACCATCCTATCTCCCCAAAGGGACTCAGGAAGGTTTCCAACATGAAAGGCAAACATTCAATTGCCGGAAAGAAACCATACAGACAATTACATCAAGATAAACACATTTATTTATTTTTATTTACTTTTATTTATATTCCGCTCTTCTCACCTGGAAGGGGACTCAGAGCAGATTACAGTACACATACTTGCAGACAATCCCTGCAGCTCAATATATTTAGACAAATTATATATATATATATATATATATATAGACGAACATAGACGAACAGAGGCAAACTTCTGGCCACCAGGGGGAGCTGACGCACTCATCTCTCTCAGCGTTTTCCAGCGTCCCTTGTTGTTCTTCCGCAATCCACATACACAGACTTCTAATTAGCAAAATAGCATCACATAAGCAGCATCACATCAGCAGCGTCACATAAGCAACATCACAAAAAACAAGTTGTGTCGATGCACGTACTTTTGTGGAACTAAGAGTCCCAGGGGGCTATGCAGCGAACCACAAAAGGACGTGCATTGGCGCAACTTGGATTTATTATCGTATCACTTCCTTTTGGGCATCTTTCCACCCCCTTCGGCCCTCTTCCCTGAACGAGGTTTCGGCTCAACCTTTGGACCTTCATATCAATACAGGACCATCCCAGATAAGAATAATTGACCGGTATGTGAGTGGGTTTGTGCCTCCTTTCTTATTAATATACACCATTGTACATATATGTATGTGAATTTCGTCATATTGTCATTGCTTTAACAAATGCATTGAGTTAACCTATTTGACTTTTTCCCTTTGATATTTTGTACTTGATAATAATATATGATGCTGTGCTATAAACCTATGTAACATTGTTTTTGTGATGCTGCTTATGTGATGCTGCTTATGTGACGCTGATGTGATGCTGCTTATGTGATGCTATTTTGCTAATTAGAAGTCTGTGTATGTGGATACCACAGTCAGTTTGTACATCAATATACTATATATAATTGTTTATTGATGCCTTGTTGATGTGTTACTGTCCACTGGATACTTGCTTTTGACTAGAACATTGTGCTCAGTGTTGTCCATAGCTCACCTCGTGTTTTGTTGGCTCTGCCGCAATCCTCAGCGATTCCTGGAGTTCTTTAATGGCCTCATAATTCAGTCAAAATTTGCCTCCCCACTTAATGTGGTACCTTAATCTCCTACTTGACAGATGCAACTGTCTTTCGGGCTGCAAAGGTCGACAGCAGGCTACACTTAAAGGTCGAGCACCCACCTCGACCCGGGCAGGCCTCGAACTCATGACCTACTGGTCAGAGAGATCTTATGCAGCTGACACTTAGCCAGCTGCGCCACTTCCCGGTGCATTTGACAATATAACAACTGAAAGCATAATAAAACACCCAAAAAAATCTTCTAAAAATATTTTAAACCCATTTCATTACAGTTCCATCAGTAGAGGCTCAACAAAACCGACAGCCAGGGTTACAAATAGACATGGCCAACTATAAAAGGGGTGGGCATGGGATAGTGCAAACAGGAATATACCATATACCATCACTAGTTACAAAAGCTGTAGTTTCTTACGTGAGGTTTCTCAGTCTCGCTTCATTTGGCATCATAGGTGAAGGGGCGCCATCTCTTTCCCAGTGTGTAGGCTTGGATAGATAAATTTGCTCAAATTTCAGAAGATAGCGAGGCTGAAAATGTCCCAAACACATGGATTTGGTTAGACATTTTACAGAACATGACAAGTAGCAGCTTATAAAATCATTTTCATTTTAGTTCTCTATAATTAGCTAGATCAGGGCTGTCCAACTGCTGGCCCTGCAGGTGTTTTGGACTTCAAATCCCAGAAATCCTAAAAGCTGGTAAACTGGCTAGGATTTCTGGGGTTAGTCAAAGCACCTGCAGGGCCGGCAGTTGGACAGCCCTGAGCTAGATTAAGTGTTTTGAAAATATAGAAATGTATAAATGGCAAGCTGGGTCGGAGCAAGTCTAGGCGAAGGTGCCAAGGAGGGCAGCACAGGGTGTTTTCAACCAGGCTGTACTCCTCCTGGCACATCTGCATTGTTTATTTATTTATGTATTATTTAAACTTGTTAGTCGCCACTCCCATATGGCTCGGGGTGACTTACAGAGTTCACGTTCAGTGGGCAGACCAGTAAGAACGATACAACAACAATACACAATAGAAAGAAAAACAAAACATTAATAAATACTAACGACAATTAGATGTTACAGAGCTGTCTTTCCTGGGCCTTAGGCTCCTCATGTCGTTTGTCTCCAAGACTAGACAAGTCAGATCCAGTCCACATCCCAAAGCTTACACCCCAGAAAGTTCGCGTGTGAAATCTCCTGTGCTTCCTCTTCCTTTGGCAGGGATCCCTGTTTCTTCCGTAGAGACCACGCTTGTTGTCAACAGTAGGGGTGGTTTTATGGCTGTGTGGGTCATCTGTCCCTCTGTTCCGAGGAGGAGCTCGGAGGACTTCCGGGTGCTCTCGCAGGGGGTGGGGGGTCGAGCATGGAACTTGGCCCAACTTCCTGTTCCGCTTCCGCCTCCTGCGGCGCTTGCTCCCATGTGTCCATTCTTTCCGCTTGGCCTCCAAGAGGGATGAAGACATCCGGTCTTCTTCAGCGTTCCCAAGGCCACCAGCCATCTTGGTCGCCACACCAAGCGCCCCCCCCCCCCCATGGGGGCCCACGGCGCCGTGGCTGCCACTCTCCAGGGCAGTGCAGGACTCGGGAGATCTCCAGCATTAGCAGAACATGCTGATTATTCACCAGGAACAAGCAGAATTGGCACATGGCCCCTCCAGCACTATGAAGTTTAGACCTGATTTGGTGCGGATCCCGTCTCCACTTCACCATTTTCATCAGCTTAATGACAGACAGTATGTGGTTCAAAATATCAACTTTTGTCTTCATATGAAAAGTATGTAATTCATCATGTTCAGACAATTTCAAACGAAATCCAAGACACCATAGAGATGAATGGACACATTTCTGATAAGTGTATGGGGGGAAATGCTTACGCTTCATGGAACATAAGTTATAAAATGATTTGTTTCTTAAGGCCTGTCTTATTGTTTCCAATGTCATTTTTCATTGCTGGTCTCTAGACTCAGTCAATACGTTTGATGAGAGGCAACAAGTAGGAGTTCGGTGTACAGACAGGGCTGTACTTTCCTTGAACAAGCAGGTGCAAATCTTTTGTGAAGCGTTTGGATCTAGTCTTGTCACTAGTAACGAAAGGGAAGAAAACTCTATTTAGTTGGCCAGGCTGATTTAATGAGAAGCATGCCTAAAAGGTGGCCTGCAGAATTTGGCTCCTAATGGGTACAACCATGTAGGATTTCTAAGGGCCTTGAATTGGTTACCTATTAGCTACAATGCACTGGTAGTAAATGCTCCAAATGGCTTGGGACCAAAATACCCAAAGAAACGCTTCTTCTACCAGCCAATCCCTTGACCAAAAAAAATAGCCTTTTCTGCAGTGGCATCCCATTTATGAAATACCTTCCCTAAACTGCTGCAAATAAAATACCAACATTTTGGATTCATATCATCATCACATCCAAACTTACTGGCTCTTCTACTTCGCCTGTAGCGTGTTGGGCTTCTGCTTGCAGATCGATGGGCGGGGCATCCTCGACAATTCTCTGCACAGACATCTGAATGAACTCATCAAAGGAATCAAGCTGCTGGCGGACGAGGCCTTTTTCATCAAAGTAAGAGCTTTGCAAAACAAGTTAAAATGAATGAGAATTAGCATTGTAAAATAACAACACGTTCCAAAATAGCTTCTTCAAATACCTTCCCTAGAGGTCCTCGATTTATATAAAAATATTGGTGAACTACACACGAGTTCCAAAGCAGAAATACATAGTCTTCGTTTTCTGATTCATGTGAATATTGTAATATGCGCAACTTCCGAAGAATAATTTCCTCCAGAATGAGACTTGAAACATACTATGTATTTATTTTATTTTGGGATTTATTAATAGCCCATCCCAGTTGGCTCTGGGCGATTTACAGTATTGTAGCCCATCCCAGTTGGATCTGGGCTTGGTCGCCCAGGTGGTAGAGGGGTTCACCCTGGATGGTGTGACGTTATGTCCGTTGTCGTCAGTAAAGAGCCTCGGTGTTACTCTTGACCCTCAGCTGTTGATGGAGACACACATCTCCACCGTCAGCAGAGTGGCGTTTTTTCATCTACGCCAGGCGAGGAAGCTGGCCCCCTATTTGTCTCGACACGACCTGGCCACAGTGGTCCAAGCTATGGTCATCTCAAGGCTAGACTACTGTAACGCTCTTTAAATTGGCCTTCCTCTGTCGGTAATCCAGAAACTTAAGCTGGTGCAGAATGCTGCAGCTCGGCTGTTCGCGGGTGTCCCGACGAGCTGCCATATCATACCCATCCTACGTGAACTGCACTGGCTCCCTGTGGAATGCCGGATTACCTTCAAAGTGCTGGTTTTGACCTTCAAAGCCTTGAATGGTCTGGGGCCAGTGTACTTAAGGGACCGCCTTACCCCATACTGTCCCACCAGATCCCTACGCTCAGAGATGCAAAATCTCCTCGTGGTCCCAAGTTCCAGGGCTTACCATCCGACCACAACAAGGAGAAGGGCTTTCTCGATCATAGCTCCAATCCTCTGGAATGCGCTGCCCTTCGAAGTCTGTGCCCTTCAAAGTCTGTTAGCTTTTCAGAAGGACTGCAAGACCCTACTGTTCCAACAGGCCTTTGGGTCTTACATTGTTCGGCTTCTCCTGATACTATGTGTATTTTATTGCTATTGTTTTTATTCTGTGATGTGTTTTTAAAATGTCTGTTTTAACTTTGTTTTATCTTGTGAGTCGCCCTGAGCCAACTGGGAGTGGAGACGAATAAATTTGAATAAATAAATAAATAAAACACAAGCTGAATGCCTGAACATCTAAAAACATCTAAATATCTAACATCGAAAAACAATTAGCATCTAAAACATCTAAAAAACAATTGACAATATGTTCAAGCTGCATACGCTATTGTTTCCTGTGGAAGACATAAAGGGCAGGTTCTTCTCTTCAATGGAATTCAACAAAGTTTTAAAAGGTCTCATTTTGGAGTGAATCTGAATTCTTTCATATTCTTCATTTGAACACTTACCTGATGACAATCCAGCATGCTTCTTGCCACAAGTCTGGGGTGATTTCATCATCGTCCTCATCATATTGCATATCTGCCAAGAAAAAGCAAAGTCCAACACTTTCATGGTAGTTTTTGCAATCCTTTCCATGCAAATATTTTCACATAATATATGGGGATAATATAGAACTCCCTTTTATTTCTAAAACTGCAAACATCATTTCCTTGGATCTCAGCAGAGGCCTTCAGAGGAAGAAACTAGAGACAATGCAGTCGCTGTTGCCACTTCCCCCATTTTGGTCTAAAACAGTGGTTCTCAACCTGTGGATCTCCAGATGTTTTGGCCTTCAAATACTAGAAATCCTAACAGCTGGTAAACTGGCTGGGAATGGAGCGGTATATAAAATGGAATAATAAATAAAGAAAATTTAAAAAAAAAGAAGAGGAAGAAAGGAAAGAAGATAACAGAAAGTGGGGGAAATATATGAGGGGAGAAAGAAGGGGAGTGAAAGGATGAAAGGATGATAGGGAATTGGCCCCAACAGCTGAGGCTTTTCAGAGCTATTTTACCAACAAAATCTCGAGACTCCGCCAGGACATTCCAGCCACAATTGATACAGTAAATGAACTCGAGACCCCATTGCCACTCGACGGGCGCACCTTCGATCGTTTCCAACTGCTGGACGCAGCAGCTGTCAATGACATACTGGTTGCAGCTAGACCAACAAAATGCTCCCTTGATCCGTGCCCCTCCTGGCTAGTTAGATCTTGCCAGGAGGGGTTACAAGACTCCCTGGGTAGGATAATTAATAGTTCCCTTGAGCAAGGAGGCCATGGTAAGACCGCTACTGAAGAAACCAAATCTAGATCCATCGGTTCCCTCCAGTTACCGCCCGGTGTTGAATCTATCGTTCCTGGGCAAGGTGACTGAGGGGGCAGTAGCAGATCAGCTGCAACGGTTCTTAGATGACACAGCCGGACTTGATCCCTTCCAGTCCGGCTTCCGGTTCGGGCATGGGACAGAGACCGTGCTTGTCTCCACTACAGACCGACTTCGCCGCCAGCTGGACCAGGGTGGGTCAGCCCTGCTTGTTTTGTTAGATCTAACAGCAGCGTTTGATACAGTAGATCATGCACTGTTAACCCCCCATTTAGCCATGACGGGAGTTAGGGGGACCGCCCTTAAATGGGTGGCCTCCTTCCTCCAAGATCGGGGACAATGAGTGGAGGTGGGAGGGATGGTGTCTGGGAGAACCCCATTAATTTGTGGGGTCCCTCAGGGCGCCATCCTTTCTCCACTATTGTTTAACATCTACATGCGCCCACTGGCCCAGCTGATCTGCGACTTTGGTCTGGAGTGCCATCAGTACGCTGATGACACCCAGCTGGTGCTGAAAATGGATGACAGGCCGGAGACCGTACCCAATTGTTTCCAGCCGATTGAAGGTGAATCCGTCGAAGACGGAGATCCTATGGCTGGGTCATCCTGGATTGAGTGGATGCCGGCTGCCTACCCTCGACGGCGAACCTTTAAGCCCGTCGTCTTCTGTAAAGAGTCTGGGACTCCATTTGGACTCGCTGCTATCGATGGAGCTGCAAATCTCCACTGTATGCAGGACCGCATTTTTCCATCTGCGGCAGGCTAGGCAGCTGGCTCCCTACTTGTCCAGAGACGACCTAGCTACGGTGATCCAGGCAACTGTCATCTCGTGGCTGGACTACTGTAATGCCCTCTACAATGGCCTTAACTTGTCGGCAATCCAGAAACTCAAGCTGGTGCAGAATGCTGCGGCTTGACTACTGGTGGGAGCATCGGTACGAGAGCATATTACACCTATTCTGCAGCAACTGCACTGGCTACCTATAGAGTACCGGATTGTCTTCAAGGTGCTGGTACTGACCTTTAAGGCCTTGTATGGTCTAGGGCCAGTGTACGTGAGGGACCGCCTCACCCCCTATACTCCCTCGAGATCACTGCGTTCAGAAGAGCAGAACCTCCTGCTAGTCCCTTCGATCCACGCTTGCAGACTGTCCACTACAAGATCCAGAGCCTTCTTCGTGGCAGCACCATCGCTATGTAACTCTATGCCAGTTGAAGTTCGAACCATCAAAGAACTGGCCCCGTTCAAGAGAGCTTGTAAAACAGTTCTGTTTAGACAAGCTTTTAATCTCATTGGTCCTTAAACATTGCTGTCAATCTTAGAAGTAAAATTGCAGAGGCTCTTTGTATAGTTGTAGGTTTTTATGCTTTTATGTTTTTTATGCTTTTAGTATTATAATGCTTTTAGTATTGTATTAAACTGCGCCTTGATTGTTTGTATGTATTGTGGCTGCTGGAAGGAGCGGTCTATAAGAATGAATAAGAAAGAAAGAAAGAAAGGAGGAAATGATGAAAAGAAAAGAAGGAAGAGAAAGGAGAGAGAGAGAGAGAGAAGTGGGGGGAAGTGCAAGAGGAAAAGGATGGGAAGAAGGAAAGAAAGGAAAGAAGAGAACAGAAAGTGGGGGAACGATATGAGGGGAGAAAGAAGGGGAGTGGAAAGAAGGGAGGAAAGGATGAAAAGAAAAGAAGGAAGAGAAAAATCCTGTTTGGTTCACCCTATGTATGAGTCCAGTACTCATTCTTATAGAGATCCTAGGTTTCCCTACATGTGGGAAGAAGGCCTTAACTCTATCCCCAGGGCCAAAGCTTGCATTGTCCAATTTGTAAAGCCTTTTTTAGGCCCTGGGGACAGAAGATTCACTGTAGAGTAGTATCTTTGGGAGGCGGTGGTCCTCCACCCTAGATATGCACAGCTGTGTTCTCAATAGCATGGCCTCAATGCTGGCGATCCCTGCTTGCTCAAGGACAGCAACATTCGCCGCATAGTCGGTCCAGTGTGTATTTAGGATTGTGTGAAGACAACACTAATGAAAGCATTCGAGGAGTCGTAGGTGTTGGCGATAGGTGACCCATGTTTCAGACCCATAGAGGAGAATAGACAGTACGACAGCTCTGCACACACTGATTTTGGTGCTTTGCCTCAGGTGCTTGTTGCTCCAGACTCTTTTGTGAAGCCTTCCAAATGCACTCTATGCCTTTGCTAATCTGTGATCGATCTCTTTCTCAATCTTGGTGTCTGAAGAGATGATGCTTCCCAGGTAGGTGAACTGCTGAACGGACTTACACACTGGATTGCCTCTGCTGACGTGGGGGTGATGGTGTTCTCCCTGTGGTGCGGGATGTGTGTAGTTCCTCTGATAATTGCACTCTTGCTCTTCACCCCAATGAACGTGGATGGCTCAGGCACGGGCAAACTTTGGCCCTCCGGGTGTTTTGGACTTCAACTCCCACAATTCGTAACACCAGGACGGCAAAGGTTGCTTGTGCCTGGTATAGATAACACAGCTGCTTTTTAAAATTTTGGCCTATGTCTACGTTTTTTGGCAACACAGACCTTTTGATAATCAATTGCTTCCTTTGGAAATTAAATCTTAATTGCTTTGTGCCATGCATTAGCTTCTGGCCCAAGTGGACCCAAGTTCCCGACCCTGCCAGAGATCTCAATTGCTGCTAAAGCCTTACGGCAGGGGTGCTCATTAGGTAGCTCAGGAGCTACTGGTAGATCTTCGGCCCTCTTCCAGGTGATCTTCGGGCCTCACCAGCCGGATGGGGCACTCCTGCCATGCGCGCGCACACCCTGCGCACACAAGCGCTCCTGCTGCTGGCTTCCACTCTCGCGGTGCTTCTTTCGCCTGCGGGGCCTTGCAGGAGAAGGAAGCACGAGGCGGGGCCTCTGGAGGGAGCGCCTTGCCTCTCTTACCAGAAGAAGGTGTGCAGCCTCCGTTGCCGGTGAGACAGGCAGGGTGGAGTGCTCCCTCGGGATGCCCTGCCTCCTGCTTTCTCCTTCCTGCAATGCCCCACAGACGGAAGAAGCGCTGCGCGGGCGGAAAACAGCAGCAGGAGCACGCGCGGTGGCAAGAGCGCATGGTGCCGGGAGCGCACGGCGGCGGGGGCAGGTAGATCTTTTGGACTTGGTTGCTTTAAGAGTAGCTCGCATCTTCGTGACACCTTTCAAAACAGGTGACAGTGAATCATTGATGCTTTACATCAGGGTTGCTCATTAGGTAGCTCGGGAGGTACTAGTAGATCTTTGGCTCTCTTCCAGGTGATCTTCGGGCCTCACCAGCCGGATGGGGCGCTCCTGCCATGTGCGCGCACACCCTGCGCACATGCGCTCTCCTGGTGCTGGCTTCCGCTCTCACGCTGCTTCTTTCACCTGCGGGGCATTACAGGAAGAAGGAAGCCCGAGGCGGGGCCTCTGGAGGGAGCGCCCTGCCTCTCTCTTACCAGAAGAAGGTGTGCAGCCTCCGTTGCCGGCGAGACAGGCAGGGCCGAGCGCTCCCTCTGGATGCCCCGTCTCGTGCTTTGTCCTTCCTCCAATGCCCCGCAGGCGGAAGAAGCGCTGGGCGGGCGGAAAACAGCAGCAGGAGCACGCGCGGTGGCAAAAGTGCATGGTGCCGGGAGCGCTCAGCGGCGGGGGCAGGGAGATCTTTTGGACTTGGTTGCTTTAAGAGTAGCTTCCGTGCTGAAAAAGTGTGAGCACCCCTGCCTTACGGAAACTAGTGCCACCTGCTTCCATGTATTGAGGACTCATGGAACGATCTCATGGTGTGAGATATTAAGAGATGAGATCCCATCAACCGATGGGGTCAAAGCTTTCCGAGACAAACCAGGAAAGGGATCTTGGGGTTTTGGTGGACAGCTCAATGAAGATGTCAACCCAGTGCGCAGCAGCAGTGAAAAAAGCAAATTCTATGCTTGGCATGATCAGGAAGGGAATCGAAAATAGGTCGGCAAATGTTGTATTGCTTGTCTACAAATCTATGGTGAGGCCACATTTGGAGTGCTGTGTACAATTCTGGTCTCCGCACCTCAAGAAGGATATAACGGAACTGGAAAAGGTACAAAGAAGGGCAACAAAAATGATCCAAGGGATGGAGCAGCTCCCTTATGAAACCAGGTTGCAACGCCTTGGTCTTTTCAGCCTTGAAAGACGGCGTTTAAGAGGTGACTTGATCGAAGTGTATAAAATCATGCATGGGATAGAAAAGGGGAATAAAGAAAAAATATTTTCTCTGTCACACAACACTAGGACTAGGGGGCACTCCCTGAAGCTCCAAGGTAGGAAAGTTAGGACTAATAAAGGGAAATATTTCTTCACCCAGAGGGTCATTGGGTTATGGAACTCACTTCCAGAGGAGGTTGTGACAGCGGTCAGCCTGGACAGCTTCAAGGCAGGATTAGACAGATTCATGGATACCAAGTGAATCAGTAGCTACTGAAATGGACATTCAAGTGCCGCCTCTGTGTTGATGGAGGCAGGCAGGGTTCCCCCGGTACTGGTTGTGGGGGGTCGGGAGCAGGGGAGGGGGAGGCCTGACAGGACATGTGAAAAGGACCTCAGGGCCCTCACGGACACACAAGCCAGGCATGAGCCCACCCACCCTGAGGAAACAACACCGGCCCCTTCTTAGAGAGCAGGGGTCAGGGCTGCTGCCAGGGACACCTTTGGGGCCTGCCCGGCCTCCCCCTCGCTGGCCCCCCGGCTCCCCTCCTCCCCCCCAGCAGGGCCTCACCTTCGTCGGCGTCGTACATCTTGGCGGCGGCGAGCCCAACGCTCAGGAGCAGGAAACACAGGCCGAGAACGTCGCTCCTCAGAAAGGACCCGCTTCTGGTCGCGTTTCCCAGCCACTTCCGTCGCGATCCCAAACGTCACTTCCGTCCACTCCACACACACACACACACACACACAGAGCCTGGAGCGCCCGGCTCCTCGCGCATGCGCTCTCGAGCCTTGGCGCCTGCGCACTTGGGCAAAGCCACAGGGTGAGGCAGCCAAAGCAAGCTCATAGACTAGACCAGTTAGGCCTAGCCTGCCATAGGCAATAGTGGAGTCCACCCAGTGTTTTCCCAAATCTGAGTCTTCCAGGTGTTTTGAACCTCATCCCCCAGAATTTATCACTGCTGAACAAGCTCCTGGAGCAGGCCTGGGCAAAGTTGGGCCTTTCAGGTGTTTTGGACTTCAACTCCCACAATTCCTCACAGCCCCAGGCCCCTTCCAAAGGAATTGTGGGAGTTGGAGTCTAAAACACCTGAAAGGCCCAACTTTGGAAGGGGCCTGAGGCTGTGAGGAATTGTGGGAGTTGGAGTCCAAAACACCTGAAAGGCCCAACTTTGCCCAGGCCTGCCCTATTGCCTAGCCTGGAGGCCCAGCCACACTTCAGAGGAGTCTGACAGGAGTAGTCCTGCAGAGCTGAGGTGCCTCCTCTAGGGGGCGCAGTGTCTTCCGGAAGGAAGGAAGGAAGGAGCGCTCGCTCTCTTGCTGCCCGGGGCCGCTCTGGCCCTGCCTCTCGCTGCCGTCGCCTCAGCTTCCCCTCACGGAGGAAGGAAGGAGCATGAGCGGGCTGAGGCGGGCGTTGGAGTTGGGGCGGCTGCTGCTGCTGAGGCGGCCCGGGGCGCTCCCTAGGCCTCGCCGCGGCCTGTCCTCTTTCCCAGGCGTGGGCCGGGGCTGGGCCGCGGCGGAGGGAGAAGAGGAGTTCGTCTTCCCGGAGTTCCTCCCCTCAGAGGAGGAGGGAAGGCCTCGGGAAGGAGCAGCAGGCCCGAGGCCCGAAGAGCGGCGCCGGAAGCCGCCTCGGGGAGGCCTACACCAGGCCTCGGGGCGCCCGGACCCGTCCCTGCCGTCCAGCGGGGTGGGCTGCTCGGGCTGCGGGGCCGAGCTGCACTGCCACGACCCAACGCGGCCTGGCTACCTGCCCAGCGAGAAGTTCCGGAGCCTGAAGGAGGAGCAGGGCCTGGAGGGCCTGGAGGGGGCGGTGTGCCAACGCTGCTGGCTCCTGGTCCACCACCGCCAGGCCCTGAAGGTGGAGCTGCCCCGGGAGGAGTTCCTCGGCCTGGTCGGCGCGGCCTTGAGGGCCCCTCCGCGCCACGACCGCCCGCCTTTAGTGCTGCTCCTGGCCGACCTGCTTGACCTCCCCGGGTCGCTGCTCCTGGCCGACCTCCCCGGCCTGCTCGCGGCCCAAACCCACCTGCTGGTGCTGGGCAACAAGGTGGACCTGCTCCCGGGGGACTCCCACGACTACCTGCGCCGCCTGCGGGAACGCCTGCGCCAGGCCTGCGCCCAAGCGGGCCTCCCCACCACGCAGGAGCCGCACCTGGTCAGCGCCAAGACCGGCTTCGGCCTGGAGGAGCTCATCTCCCGGCTGCAGCGCTCCTGGAAGTTCAACGGGGACGTCTACCTGGTGGGCGCCACCAACACCGGGAAGTCCACCCTCTTCAACGCCCTCCTGAGCTCCGACTACTGCAAGTCCCGGGCCTCCCAGGCCATCCACCGGGCCACCATCTCCCCCCTGGCCTGAGAGGTTTTCAGGGTCAGCCACCAAGGGGTAATAATAATAACAATAATCTATATACAGTATTGCTGCGTGCCTCTCCCCAAATTTGACCACGGTCAAGGCGGCTCCAAAAAAACACCTCCGTTGGGTTGCTAGGAGTCTTTTGGGCTCTCCTCTGCCGACATTGGGTTGCTGAGAGGTTTTCAGGGTCTATGTTCCAGTAACAACAACACAAGCCTTATCTGGAACATAATAATAATAATCTATATACAGTATATATAAATGCTCTGTTCGTTTTGAGTGACATCATAACTCAAAATGCACTGGACACATTGCCGGTAGGCTGTTAGGAATTGTGGGAGTTGGAGTCCAAAACACCTGGAGGACCGAAGTTTGCCCAGGCCTGTACTAACCGAAGCATTGTGGATAGTTCGTCTCCACGCCTCCCGATGTGAGGCCAGGGTGGACCATTGTTGGTGATCAATCTGGCCGAGCCTGAGGTGTTGTTTCAGGGAGTCCTTGTATCTCTTTTTGGGGGCACCTCTCTTGCGCTGACCCGTGGCGAGTTCACCATAGAGTAGTATCTTTGGGAGGCGGTGGTCCTCCATCCTAGAGACGTGCCCTGCCCAGCGCAGCTGTGTTCTCAATAGCATGGCCTCAATGCTGGTGATCCCTGCTTGCTCAAGGACAGCAACATTGTCACATAGTCGCTCCAGTGTATATTTAGGATTGTGCGAAGACAGCGCTGATGAAAGCGTTCGAGGAGTCGTAGGTGTTGGCGATAGGTGACCCATGTTTCAGACCCATAGAGGAGAATGGACAGTACGATAGCTCTGTACACACTGGTTTTGGTGCTTTGCCTCAGGTGCTTGTTGCTCCAGACTCTTTTGTGAAGCCTTCCAAATGCACTCTATGCCTTTGCTAGTCTGTGATCTATCTCTTTGTCAATCTTGGCGCCTGAAGCGATGATGCTTCCCAGGGAGGTGAACTGCTGAACGGACTTAAGCACAGATGTGCCTCTGCTATGGGGGGTCATGGTGTTCTTCCTGTGTTTCAGGCTGGTAGAGGACTTCCGTTTTCTTCAGGTTGACTTCCAACCTAAACAGCTCTGCAGCTGTTGCAAAGCAGGATGTGAGGCGCTGCAGAGCTGCTTCTGAATGGGCGACAAGCAAAAAGCAGCTCACGGACTAGATAGTTTCGAGTCTTGGTGCGAGCCCTCAGGCGGCTTAAGTTGAACAAGCTACAATATGCTCTTTAGCTATTACATTATACCAGTTCTGGAGAACATAGGAATAAAGCAGAATAAATACTGAAACAATTTTTATCATCCTTTTCCCAATATTCCCTGTGTGCCACCTCTATGGTTAAAGTCTCTGTCCATGGCCGGGGTGCTTGAACTTTCTTAAGATGTTAACAAGAATGCCAAACTGCACTTAATGGTTCTACAGACCGTGATGTTTATGTAACTACTTTATAATCTTAGTTCTCAGTTGGTTCCTTGTAGTCATAACCAAATGTGGGGTTTTCTTTTCTAGGAACTACATTGAACTTGCTGAAATTTCCAATTATTAATCCTACACCTTACCGAATATTCCGGAGGGAAGCAAGGCTAAAGGCAGACGCAGAAAAAACAGAGGAAGACCTTAGTGAAGAAGAACGAAAGCAGCTCAATACTCTCAAAAAACAAGGCTACTTAATAGGTGGGTAGTTTTTGGATCTGTATTAAGTACTTCATTAGACAAATAGTTAATTTTATTTTTGGTACACGTTTATTTTGTTGCAATTTTTAACCGTTTTTTTTCCTACTGGTAATATATGAATGCAGTTTAAAGCGACAATATTCTTGAAGATCATCAGCTAAGACTAAACTGGAGGAGAGGTCTATAAACAAATAGCTTATATATTTTTATTATTTATTGGTGATAATATACACATATTCACAACACACAATCTAGTTATTTAAGAACATTATTTATTATTGTATCATAATTAGACTTCCAAAGATTTTTGTTTTTATCCTTTTTCTTGCAACACTAAACTCTGTTGTTTTTGTATATTGGTAAGAGACAAAATGCTTCATACTTCGCTATTTACTGCGACACAAGTGTGGAAATACATAATTTTCTTTATGGAATTATAGAGTTAAGAACCCAGTTCTTTATGTACTTATTTGGGATTAAGTGTATGCGCCATAGTGCAGATATTCTCTAGAGCAATATTTCCCAACCTTTTTTGAGCCGCGGCACATTTTTTACATTTACAAAATCCTGGGGCACACCACCAACCAAAATGACACAAAATGACACTCTAACACAGTAATACATATAGTTAATAAGTTTTTAAATGTATTTATATATTCCTGACTGTGAGAGCCGTTCAGCAGTGGAACTCTCTTCCCTGGAGTGTGGTGGAGGCTCCTTCTTTGGAGGCTTTTAAGCAGAGGCCATCTGTCGGGGGTGCTTTGAAGGCAGTATTCCTGCATATTGGGTGAAAGAGGCCCATGAGGTCTCCTCCAACTCTAGGATTCTATTAATCACTGGCTATTCCAAAGGGATTCCGGCCTGTGAAGGCCAGAGAGCAGAGCTCAAGAGGCAGGAGGGGAAAGGAAGCAGGACTGGGCTGCCTGGCTCTTCCAAAGGGATCAGAGTCTTTTATGGTCAGATATGGGAGCTGAAGAGGCAGGAGGGGAGGCTAAACACAGAGGAAGAAGAAGGCAAGAGGCAGGGCAGGGGTATCTCTGGCAGGGAGGGGGAGGAGGGGAAGGGAGGGAGACCTCACCACCTCCGAGGAGGCTAGTCATAGATGTAGGAGAAATGCCAGGAGAGCGTGTTTCGGGAAGGAAGGAAGGGAGAGCTGGGCCAGGCCGCTCGCTCGCTCTCTCCTCAAGGCCACGGAAGAGGCGGCCCTTGGCAGGCAGGCAGGCAGGCGTGTTCGGGGAGGCCGCACTCCGCCCCTAAGGCCACTTACCCCCTGCCCCTCTCCTACCTCCTCCTTCCTTCCTCTTCGCCCATCTCTGCCTTGTCAAAATAGCGGCGGTGGCGTTTGCTGCGAAGGGGGCAGGGTCAGAACGACGTCCCTCCCTCCGCAGAGGAGGACGCATTTCCTGGGTAGGCCTTGGTTCCCTTCCGAAGCCTCGGCCATGAAGGAAGGCAGGAAGGAGGCCTGAGAGCAGCAGAGGCAGAGCCGTGACAAAAGGGCCCTGCGCAGGCCGAGGAAGTGGGAGAGGTTCCAATTTCCCACAGAACGCCTGAGGATCACTCACGGCACACTAGTGTGCCGGGGCACACCAGTTGGGAAACACTGCTCTAGAGCAGGGCTGTCCAACTGGCGGCCCCGGGGCCGGATCCGGCCCCGTAGCCTGTTGGACACGGCCCCACCTATGAACTCAGCCGCCATTTTTAAATTTAAAAAATCAATTTTTTATTTTAAAAAATGGCGGGCGGGCTGGGAGGAGGAAGAAGAGCTAGCTCCTCCTTTTGGCGCCCCCCCTCCTACCTAGGAAGGGAGGGGCGCGAAAAGGCAGAGAAGGCGCGCCAAGGGCAGCGCGTCACAGGCCTGGCGTGACGCGCTGCCCCTTGGCACCGCCTACTACTCCTTTTCGGCGCCCCCCTCCCTGCCTCGGCCGGGGGAGCCGCCGAAAAAGGGCAGAAGGCGGCGCCAAGAGCAGCGCGTCACGCCAGGCCTGTGACGCGCTGCTCTTGGCGCCGCCTACTCCTCCTTTTCGGCGGCTTTAGGAGGGCGGGGCCTGGGCTGGGGCGGGGCGGGGGTGGGGCCGAGCGGCCCCGCAGGTCATCAGTGACCTCTTATCCGGCCCTGGACCCGCCAGAAGTTGGACAGCACTGCTCTAGAGTAAGCATGTGGTACGATTGTCCTATATTAGCTCATGATCCACTTCAAAACTGGCTGCCGGGATTGACAGTGAGAGGATCCAAATTATTACATCAATCAGTGTAAGAAATTTCTGTAAGCACAGTATTTTTATTTTGACCAGCTATACAATATCAATTGTTGTAAAAACTCCACACAATTTTGGCATGGTGTGTAAGTATAAGCATGTCTGAAATTCTCTTAGGGTCACAGTTTGTCATTTGTTCATTCTTTGATGTTGTAATATGTCAGATTAATTGAATGTGAGATAGAATGAACATGCTAAATGAAGCAGTAAAGAGATGGGCACATTCTGTTTTGAGTTCAACCATCAGAGAATATGATATGATGTCTGTTTTCACTGGGATGTGATGTGTGTTTTCAGTGCTAGAAAACTGTGAAATTACTTATATGGAAGTACTAAAAATAATCTTGAAAAATTGAGTAATGTATGTTTTTGCACCGGGAATGTGGCGCAGTTGTCTGGGTGTCAGCTGCATAAGATCTATACTGACCAGAAGGTCATGAGTTCGAGGCCTGCCTGGGTCGGGGTGAGCGCTCAACCAATTGTGTAGCTCGTTGTCAACCTTTGCAACCCGAAAGACAGTTGCATCTGTCAAGTAGGAAATTTAGGTACTACTTGAGTGGGGAGGCTTAAATTAACTGATTTACAAGGCCATAAATTATCCAGGAAATACACACAAAAGGAGTGAAGGAATGCGACAGCTCCCCCTGGTGGCCAGAAAAGCTGGAGTGTTAAATTGCCTCTGTGCCTGTCTTATATGTTGTATGTCAAATGGCATTGAATGTTTTCCTGTATATGTGCATTGTGATCCATCCTGAATCCCCTGGGTGAGAAGGGCAGAATATAAATGATGTAAATAAAAATAATGTAAATAATTTTTTCCTCTTGATATAGGAAGAGTTGGAAGAACATTTACTGAACCAGAGAAACAAAGAAAAAACCATGAAATTGACTTTGATGCCGAAGCCCTCTCTTTTAGTATGGAGGAAGAAACTTCCCTTCCAGCCAAAACTGTTCCCACAAAAGTCGAACTCACATACAATGAAGTGAAAGATGCCAGGTGGTTTTATGACACTCCAGGGATCGTAAAGGATGGATGTGTAAGTAATTTCTTCTATTTCTAAAATGTTTGATATGTGGAACAGAAAATCTATTTCTAAAATGTTTGATATGTCGAACAGAAGTCCCCAATGATGAACAAGATAGGTTATGTAGGTTTGTTCTTAAGTTGAATTTGTTTGTAAGTTGGAACAGGTACATCTATGTATCTATGTATATAATAAAAGTTAGTGTTTGCGGGCGGTGGTGCGGAGGGAGGAATATGTGCCAGCGTTTCGATTGGCTGCCACTGTGGGATTATTTGCATAAAGGGCGCCGATCTTGATTAATTAAAGTTCGTCTGCGAATGCTTGCTCGAACAGCCAAGTCTTGACTTTCTTACAAAATGTCAGGAGGGAGGGGGGCAATTTGATGTCACTAGGAAGGGAGTTCCAAAGCCAAGGAGACACCACTGAGAAGGCCCTGTCTCTCGTCCCCACCAGACGCACCTGCAAAGTAGGCAGGATCGAGAGCAGGGCCTCTCCGGATGATCTTAAGCATCTTGATGGTTCATAGGGAGAGATGCGTTCGGACAAGCAAGTTGGACCAGAACCGTTTAGGGCCTTAAAGGCTAACGCCAGCACTTTGAATTGTGCCCAATAGCAATCTGGCAGCCAGTGGAGCTGGCAGAACAGGGGAGTTATATGCTCCCTGAGTGCCGCTCCTGTTATCAACCTGGCTGCTGTCCATTGAACCAATTGAAGCTTCCGAGCAGTCTTCAAAGGCAGCCCCACGTAGAGGGCGTTGCAGTAGTCTATGCGGGATGTAACCAGAGCATGGACTACCGTGGCCAAGTCAGACTTCCCAAGGTATGGGCGCAGCTGGCGCACAAGTTTTAACTGTGCAAATGCTCCCCTGGTCACCGCCGAAACCTGGGGTTCCAGGCTCAGCGATGAATCCAGGATCACACCCAGACTGCGAACCTGCGTCTTCAGGGGGAGTGTAACCCCGTCCAACACAGGCTGTAACCCTTTACCCTAAGGTAGATTCTTTTGTGCTCCAAACAAGTTTTCAACACGCTCTTGATTGGTTCTGAATGTATCTCCTAAGATCCATTTTAGCACTTTGTACTGCTGCACTGTGTGGAAAATGTGGAAGCAAAATATTGATCCTCTTCCAGAACAATGTCTGCACGCGCATATGTAACCTCCACATCGTGCAAGTGGAGACAGGAGAACAATTTGACCTCTATTCATGCATTTTGTGATTTGTACAAACTTGCACAAACATTTTCAGAACAGTGCTAGCGCCTGTTCTCTGTCTGATGGATATTCTTTCTGTCTGCATAATTAATTTGTTACGATAAGGATCTATGTGAATGATTTTTTTCATTCAAGCAGCTTAGGGCCAATATTAAATGAGAAACTGCTTGCTGCTACACAACCCCATCTAAACCTACAGAATTCATTAGAGTGTCGTCTGCCTGCTGTTTGTAAAGGGGTGTGTTGAAAAATGTTCTCCCTTGTTGTCGGGAGCTGATACATCACTTGGGAAAACATTTCAAATTTGGTTCTTGTATTACCTATACTAGGGGTGCCCACACTTTTTCAGCATGCGAGCTACTTATAATAAAACCAAGTCAGAAAGATCTACCTTCCGCACGCGCGCGCCTGCCTCCCGCGCTGTGCACTGCCCACGTTTGCTTCCGGACAAGAGAGAAGCAGGGAGGGGGAGGGGGTGCGGCCTGGCTCCGCCCCCCTCTGGCTTCAGCTCTTGCAGCAGCTGCTCCAGCCTTGAGGACGGCAGTGCCAAACCAGTGGTGGCATAGCTAGCACAAGGCTGGTTTGGCCCTGCCCTCCTCAAGGCTGGAGCAGCTGCTGGGAGTGCCGAAGCCAGGGAGGGGGCGGGGCTTGGTGCAGCCTGGCTCCACCCCATCTGGCTTCAGCTCTAGCAGCAGCTGCTCCAGCCTTGAGGACGGCAGGGCCCTCCCTGCTGCAGACCCTGGGACCCAGCTACAGCCATCCCAGCTGGTGCCTTTAAGAACTCCAGGGAGGAGAAAGGAGGAAGACTCTGGGCCATGCCACCGCCACACCCCTCCCTGCTGCAGACCCTGGGACTCAGCTACAGCCATCCCAGCTGGTGCCTTTAAGAACTCCAGGGAAGAGAAAGGAGGAAGACTCTGGGCCATGCCACCGCCACACCCCTCCCTGCTGCAGACCCTGGGACCCAGCTACAGCCATCCCAGCTGGTGCCTTTAAGAACTCCAGGGAAGAGAAAGGAGGAAGACTCTGGGCCATGCCACCGCCACACCCCTCCCTGCGGCAGACCCTGGGACCCAGCTACAGCCATCCCAGCTGGTGCCTTTAAGAACTCCAGGGAGGAGAAAGAAAGGAGGAAGACTCTGGGCCATGCCACCACCACACCCCCTCCCTGCTGCAGACCCTGGGACCCAGCTACAGCCATCCCAGCTGGTGCCTTTAAGAACTCCAGGGAAGAGAAAGGAGGAAGACTCTGGGCCATGCCACCACCACACCCCTCCCTGCTGCAGACCCTGGGACCCAGCTACAGCCATCCCAGCTGGTGCCTTTAAGAACTCCAGGGAAGAGAAAGGAGGAAGACTCTGGGCCATGCCACCGCCACACCCCTCCCTGCTGCAGACCCTGGGACTCAGCTACAGCCATCCCAGCTGGTGCCTTTAAGAACTCCAGGGAAGAGAAAGGAGGAAGACTCTGGGCCATGCCACCGCCACACCCCTCCCTGCTGCAGACCCTGGGACCCAGCTACAGCCATCCCAGCTGGTGCCTTTAAGAACTCCAGGGAGAGAGAAAGGAGGAAGACTCTGGGCCATGCCACCACCACACCCCTCCCTGCTGCAGACCCTGGGACCCAGCTACAGCCATCCCAGCTGGTGCCTTTAAGAACTCCAGGGAAGAGAAAGGAGGAAGACTCTGGGCCATGCCACCGCCAAAACCCCTCCCTGCTGCAGACCCTGGGACCCAGCTACAGCCATCCCAGCTGGTGCCTTTAAGAACTCCAGGGAAGAGAAAGGAGGAAGGCTCTGGGCCATGCCACCACCCACACCCCTCCCTGCTGCAGACCCTGGGACCCAGCTACAGCCATACCAGCTGGTGCCTTTAAGAACTCCAGGGAAGAGAAAGGAGGAAGACTCTGGGCCATGCCACCGCCACACCCCTCCCTGCTGCAGACCCTGGGACCCAGCTACAGCCATCCCAGCTGGTGCCTTTAAGAACTCCAGGGAAGAGAAAGGAGGAAGACTCTGGGCCATGCCACCGCCACACCCCTCCCTGCTGCAGACCCTGGGACCCAGCTACAGCCATCCCAGCTGGTGCCTTTAAGAACTCCAGGGAGGAGAAAGGAGGAAGACTCTGGGCCATGCCACCGCCACACCCCTCCCTGCTGCAGACCCTGGGACCCAGCTACAGCCATCCCAGCTGGTGCCTTTAAGAACTCCAGGGAGGAGAAAGTAGGAAGACTCTGGGCCATGCCACGCCACACCCCTCCCCAGACCCTGGGACCCAGCTACAGCCCAGCTGGTGCCCTAAGAACTCCAGGGAGAGAGAAAGGAGGAAGACTCTGGGCCTGCCACACCCCTCCCAGCAGACCCTGGGACCCAGCTACAGCCATCCCAGCTGGTGCCTTTAAGAACTCCAGGGAGGAGAAAGGAGGAAGACTCTGGGCCATGCCACCGCCACACCCCTCCCTGCTGCAGACCCTGGGACCCAGCTACAGCCATCCCAGCTGGTGCCTTTAAGAACTCCAGGGAGGAGAAAGGAGGAAGTCTCTGGGCCATGCCACCGCTGCACCCACCCCTCCCTGCTGCAGACCCTGGGACCCAGCTACAGCCATCCCAGCTGGTGCCTTTAAGAACTCCAGGGAGAGAGAAAGGAGGAAGACTCTGGGCCATGCCACCGCCACACCCCTCCCTGCTGCAGACCCTGGGACCCAGCTACAGCCATCCCAGCTGGTGCCTTTAAGAACTCCAGGGAAGAGAAAGGAGGAAGACTCTGGGCCATGCCACCGCCACACCCCTCCCTGCTGCAGACCCTGGGACCCAGCTACAGCCATCCCAGCTGGTGCCTTTAAGAACTCCAGGGAAGAGAAAAGGAAGAGGAGGAAGACTCTGGGCCATGCCACCACCACACCCCTCCCTGCTGCAGACCCTGGGACCCAGCTACAGCCATCCCAGCTGGTGCCTTTAAGAACTCCAGGGAGGAGAAAGGAGGAAGACTCTGGGCCATGCCACCGCCACACCCCTCCCTGCTGCAGACCCTGGGACCCAGCTACAGCCATCCCAGCTGGTGCCTTTAAGAACTCCAGGGAAGAGAAAGGAGGAAGACTCTGGGCCATGCCACCGCCACACCCCTCCCTGCTGCAGACCCTGGGACCCAGCTACAGCCATCCCAGCTGGTGCCTTTAAAAACTCCAGGGAAGAGAAAGGAGGAAGACTCTGGGCCATGCCACCGCCACACCCCTCCCTGCTGCAGACCCTGGGACCCAGCTACAGCCATCCCAGCTGGTGCCTTTAAGAACTCCAGGGAAGAGAAAGGAGGAAGACTCTGGGCCATGCCACCGCCACACCCCTCCCTGCTGCAGACCCTGGGACCCAGCTACAGCCATCCCAGCTGGTGCCTTTAAGAACTCCAGGGAAGAGAAAGGAGGAAGACTCTGGGCCATGCCACCGCCACACCCCTCCCTGCTGCAGACCCTGGGACCCAGCTACAGCCATCCCAGCTGGTGCCTTTAAGAACTCCAGGGAAGAGAAAGGAGGAAGACTCTGGGCCATGCCACCGCCACACCCCTCCCTGCTGCAGACCCTGGGACCCAGCTACAGCCATCCCAGCTGGTGCCTTTAAGAACTCCAGGGAAGAGAAAGGAGGAAGACTCTGGGCCATGCCACCGCCACACCCCTCCCTGCTGCAGACCCTGGGACCCAGCTACAGCCATCCCAGCTGGTGCCTTTAAGAACTCCAGGGAGGAGAAAGGAGGAAGACTCTGGGCCATGCCACCACCACCCCTCCCTGCTGCAGACCCTGGGACCCAGCTACAGCCGATGTCATTCCAGCTCCGTTGTCCCTTTGGAAAATGGCAGTAGGAGGACGTGAGAAGGACTTTTACTTAGGGAGGAGGGCATGGGGTATAGGTTATTTTATAGAGGCGCTGGTTGATTATTCCTGGCTTTGGCATTATTAATTAGGTGGGTTTTAGTAGTTTTTCAGTGTATTAGTTTTATACTGTGTATTAAGGTTACCTGTATAGTTTATTATTATGATAATTGTATTGTACTGTGTTTAATTGCCCACTTATGTTTTAGTATGGATGTATTTTTTTGCATAATATGCCTTTGAAATATTGTTAAGTGTATTCGTACACAATTTGAAGCTTGTCTTCGCCCTGTAAAATTTGTTTTGGAAGCTTCGCTTCACTGTCTACACTGTTTTGTATTGTATTGTGTTGTGAGCCGCACTGAGTCCCCTTCGGGGGTGAGAAGAGCGGCATACAAATAAACTGATTGATTGATTGATTGACGGCAGTGCCAAGCCAGTGGTGGCATAGCTAGCACAAGGCTGGCTTGGCCCTGCCCTCCTCAAGGCTGAAGCAGCTGCTGGGAGTGCCGAAGCCGGGGAGGAGGCGGGGCTTGGTGTGGCCTGGCTTCAGCTCTAGCAGCAGCTGCTCCAGCCTTGAGGATGGCAGTGCCAAGCCAGTGGTGGCATAGCTAGCACAAGGCTGGCTTGGCCCTGCCCTCCTCAAGGCTGGAGCAGTAGCTGGGAGTGCCAAAGCTGGAGGAGGGGCGGGGCTTGGTGCGGCCTGGCTCTACCCCCCTCCGGCTTCAGCTCTAGCAGCAGCTGCTCCAGCCTTGAGGATGGCAATGCCAAGCCAGTGGTGGCATAGCTAGCACAAGGCTGGCCTGGCCTTGCCCTCCTCAAGGCTGGGCCACTGCTGGGAGTGCCGAAGCCAGGGAGGGAGCAGGGCTTGGCGTGGCCTGGCTCTGCCCCCCTGTGAGAAGCGCCCCATCCGGCTGCGATCGACCTCCTTCAGTCCCACGATCGACTGGTCGATCGCGATCGACTTCCTGGGCAGCCCTGACCTATACTGTTAAAAATCAAGCTTTTCTCCATCTTTGGAGCATTTTGTGCATATTAGAAAAATAGGTTTTTCTGTTTAGTTTCCCTGGTGTTAGTGGTACATAGGAACAAATGTTATTCCCATGTATTGCCAACACAGTAATAAAAGTTATCTGCATAGTGCCAAGGACTAGTGTTGTGGGCAGCCGAAAATTATTATCGTAATGCTTCGACAGTCATGTTGCTGTATTGATGAAATTGGCATTACTTAAGATGCACATTTCTGAGACCTCATTTACACGTGTCACATACAGCAATACTGATCCAGATCAGCGCTGCCACCTGCCTTGCCAAATGCAAGGGAGGTTCTGTTTTTTTAGCTTTGAAAGCAAGAACAGACAAAAATTGTGGATGAAAAGGGTTTTTTAGATTTATTAATCAGCAAGCAGAGTACATGCCAGGCCAGGCACCCCCAAGATGCTGCTGAGAGCCCCAGAGAGCATTGGATGAACCTCTTCTTCGTAACCACTGGATACACAACCCTTTGTCCGAAAGGTCCATTTTGAAGGTCCAACATGTTTTGGCTCAAAGCATTTTTATAGGGCTCTTGTGTACACTTCGAGACATGCTGGAGATCACATCACCCTTGGCTATCACTCAAGTGCTTATATCTTGCACCTGGTTTGTTTAAGCTCCTCCCTACACCAAGGTCATCCTTCAAGGTCCTAAATCACATCATTACAAGTATCCTCCCTACAATACTCCAGGTGCGTTATCTTAAGCATTTGGCAAATGGACAGAGAAATTTCGAAGCAGTTCAGAGAGAGAGAAAAAGATAGCATGGAGGTACAACTAGGCATAAAGCCACTATCTCCTTGAGATGACAATGGTCTTCTGGCAGTTGCCTATACAGCACCACTAGAGTCCACACAGCCAGCCACCAAGCCTACTCAGTGGCTTGTGGGTATCTCCACTGTGAAAAACCAAGCCACTCTGGCAGCTGGATGAAGTCTGCACAGCCCAATGGCACTAAATCCAGTTTGGTGGCACTGAATCCCTACCTTTACCTTCCCCCGCTCATCCTCAACCTTGTGGAAACCACCAGGCACAAAAACTGGTACTGATGGTCACTTGTCATATCCAATTATGCTGGCCCAAGCGATGAAGCAATACGAGGGCGGGTCAATAAGTCTGTGACTTTTTGAATGAAACACAGGTTTTTGGATAAAAAATCATTTTATTTTCCAGCGTCGTCTCCTTTGAGCTCTGTACACTTTGTCCAACGTTTCTCCAATTTTTTATCCCTTCCAAAAAATAAGATTTGTCGAGGTCATCAAAATAGGTATTTGTTTGTGAGATGATTTCATTGTTGGAGTCAAATCTATTTCCGCCGAGCCATTTCTTCAGGTTTGGAAACAAGAAATACTCACTCGGGGCTAAATCCGGAGAATAGGGTGGATGAGGGAGCAATTCGTATCCCAATTCATGGATGGTTGCCCATGGAAACTGCACATGTGTGCACCCTTGCATTGTCCTGCATTGTGAGCAAACACGGCACCCATCTTGCGGAAAGCTTTCTCATACCCAAGTGATCATTTCAAATTGAAACCACTGAGCCACGTGAGATGCCTATGGCTTCCACAATCTCTCGCACTTTCAATCTCCGATCGGCCAACACCAGATCGTGAATTTTTTTCAATTGTTTCGGGTGTAGAGACCTCAACTGGGCATCCAGAACGTTCGGCATCTTCCGTGCTTGTACAGCCACAATGAAATTCAGTAAACCACTTTTTTACCATTGAAATTGATGGTGCAGAGTCCCCATAGTATTTATCAAGCTTAGCCTTGGTTTGAGTGATGCAAGAAGCATTTTAAAGTGGGATGCTGTGAGTTTTCCGGGCTGTATGGCCATGTTCCAGAAGCATTCTCTTCTGACGTTTCACGCACATCTACGGCAGGCATCCTCAGAGGTTGAGAGGTCTGTTGGAAACTAGGCAAGTGAGGTTTATATATATGTGGAATGTCCAGGAGTTATATAAGTTACTAGCTGTACCCGGCACGCGTTGCTGTGCCCTTTTTAGGAGATGCGAGAAAGTTCAATTATCCACGGTGTGCCCTCCTCTAAACTGCAGTTGGATGGAGTGTGGGTCATGGGGGGCATGGTGTGCCAAGTTGGGTCTTTATTGGTCTTGGTTCTGGGCCACAGTGGTCTGTGGGGAATGATGGGTTTTGAAGTACTACAAATCCCGTTTTCCATGGTGGTACTTCAAGTCCCATCATGCATGGTCGGGGCTCTGTGTGCCAAGGTAGGTTACTGTAAATTCAGGCCATACACAATGTCCCATGAGCTGAGGCCTAGTTAGGAACAGCAAGTTAATGAAGCCTTACTGTCAATTCAGGCCATACACAATGTCCAATGAGCTGAGGCCTAGTCGGGAGAATCAAGTTAATGAAGTCTTACTGTCAATTCAGAGCGTAAACAGCTTCCCAGTAAGTGAGGGCTAGTTAGGGAAATCAAGTTAATGAAGTCTTACTGTCAATTTAGAGCGTAAACAGCTTCCCAGTAAGTGAGGGCTAGTTAGGGAAATCTAGTTAATGAAGCCTTACTGTCAATTTTGGGCGTGGTCTGTGATTTTTTGGGGTGTAAATTTTAGGTTGGAAGTGATTTGGGTGTTTGTGTTGGGGATTGGCAGTTTATTATGGATCGGAATTTTCATGTTGGCTGGCCAGTGCAGCAGTTATGCAAATCCGCCCTTATTGGCAGCCAATCATGTTGTTCAGAATGTAGAGGCTGGGTGAGTCTTTGGCTGCCCCGGAGGATGCTGGTAAATGTAGTTTTATTTTTATTCGTTGTTTTGGGGGCCTTTTAGGTTTTGGGGGAAAGTTTCTTTGCTACAAACGTACCTTGCTTGAGGCCTATTTCTGTTGGCAAGTATTGTGTTTCTGCGTTGTATGGTTTCTTTGTTTGAGGTATACATCACATGACGTGAACCCATTTATATAATAGATAGAAATGTCACTTCCTTAGTTTCCAATAGACCTCTCAACCTCTGAGGATGCCTGCCATAGATGTGGGCAAAAAGTCAGGAGAGAATGCTCCTGAAACATGGCTATACAGCCCGGAAAACTTGAGTGGTCAGCATGTGGTCAGCTAACATCACAACTTAAAATTTATTATAAAGATTGAAATAAAATCACTATACATGTTAAGCTATTAATTTATTTGCATATAACTTTTTAGACATTAACCAGCTATCATTTATACAATAAATAAAATTAATGTGGCATATTTTTAAAAGATTTGTTTACTAATCTTTAAAATTGAGCTTTTACTCAACTTAAGGCTCTGGAAAACCTTCCAATGTTTTAGTTTTCCAGAAAGGTTTTTATATCACTGCCATACAAGGAAGCACTAAGCATGTGTCTCCAGTATTATAAACAAAGTGTGTTAATTCACACCTTTAGGAACACACACCTAAATCTTGGCATTCATCCTCTCAAAACCTGGGAATTAATACATCAGCGTTTTAGAACCATATTATTAGTTCCCAAAAACAATGGACACAGGAAATAAGCAGTGGCCTATGGCAACTAAGGGTGTCTGCCATGAATGCTGCCTCTGATTGCATTATTGCCTATCGTTTGCTAATACTGTTTTCTTTGAGATTCCAGACTTCCACTTACCTTTTGTCTCATGTCTTGTGGAACATTTCTAAGATAATATTTGTCTGAATCTAACGGATTTCAGAGAATACGCAGGCTGCAGGACTTACTTCAGTGGGTATCACTATTTCTGTTTGTGATATAATTTTTTTAAGATGTAGGCATCAAAGCAGAACAATTACTCTGATTGGTACCCATGGAGTGCAGTAGAGAGTTCTTCTGTAGATCAGCATTATTTCAGTGTTTTAGTTCAGTGTTTCCCAACCAGTGTGCCGTGAGTGATCATCAGGTGTGCCGTGGGAAAACCTCCAATATACCCTTTCTTCACCCTCCTGCCGAACTCCTGCTGCTTGTGGGGGGAGGAGGAGAAGGAAGGGTCGGGCGGCAGAGAAAAAGAAGGGGCCGGGGCGCCGCCTCCTTCAGCCGTTTCCGCTCCGCGTGTGCCAGCCAGCCTCCAATCAAGGGAGGGAGGAGGGAAGGGTGACGTCACTCGGGCCCCGCCCCCTTCCTAGCGGTCACCATTTGAGGAGGAAGAAAGGCCGGCAGAGAGGCTGAGGTGAGCGGAGGGAGGGTCGGAAAGGGGTGGAGTGTCCCCCTCCCCATAAGGAAGAGACCCGTCCATCATTGTTTGAGTCCACAGTGCTCTCTGGATGTAGGTGAACTACAACTCCCAAACGTCAAGGTCTATTTCACCCAAACTCCATGTATGTTCATAGTTGGGCATATTGAGTATTCATGCCAAGTTTGGTCCAGATCCATCATTGTTTGAGTCCACATTGCTCTCTGGGTGTAGGTGAACTACAACTTCCAAACTCAAGGTCAATTCCCAAGCAAACCCTTTCAGTACTTTCTGTTGGTAATGAGAGTTCAATATGCCAAGTTTGGTTCAATTCCATTGTTGCAAGAGTTCAGGATGCTCTTTGATTGTGTGTTAACTATAAATCCCAGACACTGTAACTCCCAAATGTCAATGTCTATTTTCCCCAAACCATGCTTAAGCACTGTAGGAAGACCTCTCCGGCATGTCAATTTCCTTGCAAACTCTTGATTTCCATCATGATTTAATATTTTGTGGCAAACCATGGATTAACAGGCTTGAGTGTATTAGGAAATTATGCTGTGCTGTAAATGCAAAAAAAAAAAAAAGAGTTGGGATATGAGAACAGGAAGATGCAGATGACTTTAGGGAAAACACATAACAGCCAAACAGACTTAGCTGTTGCATGTGAACATACCCTTCTCCGTTTTATGTAAATCTCAAGGTATTCTTTTTGAAAGGCCTGTGTATTTTTTTTTAAAAAAACTGATCTAGGAATGCTTAAAATAATAGGAATCTTTGGTACATTAAAACAGTGTTTCCCAACCAGTGTGCCGTGGCACACTAGTGTGCCGTGAACGATCATCAGGTGTGCCATGGGAAATTGGGAACATAACATTGTTTGAGTCCATAGTGCTATCTGGGTGTAGGTGAACTCAAGGTCAATTCCCAAGCAAACGCTTTCAGTACTTCCTGTTGGTAATGAGAGTTCAATATGCAAGTTTGGTTCTATTCCAGTGTTGCAAGAGTTCAGGCGGCTCTTTGAGTGTGTGTTAACTAAAAATCCCAGAAACTGTAACTCCCAAATGACAAGGTCTATTTTCCCCAAACTCCATCTGTGGTCACATTTGGGCATACTGAGTATTCATGCCAAGTTTGGTCCTGATCCAACATTGTTTGAGTCCACAGTGCTCTCTGGATGTAGGTGAACTACAACTCCAAAACTCAATGTCAATGCCCACCAAACACTTATACTATTTTCTCTTGGTTATGGGAGTTCTGTGTGGGAAGTTTGATTCCATTCCATCATTGGTGGAGTTCAGAATGCTCTTTGATTGCGGGTGAACTATAACTCCCAGGAACTACAACTCCCAAATGACAAAATCAATTTTTCGACTGATGGGCCCTCTTTGGGTTAGTATTAGTATGTTTTGTGCCAGGATATCTATGCTGTGTTCATTGAAACAGGCCCAGGTTTCACACTGAGTGTATAAATACATTAAAAAACATATTAACTCTGTGTATTACTGTGTTAGAGTGTCATTTTGGTTGGTGGTGTGCCCCAGGATTTTGGAAATGTAAAAAATGTGCCGCGGCTCAAAAAAGGTTGAACAACACTGTTTTAGTTCATCTGAAAGGGAAGTTTATTCAAAATATGAACAACTTGCTTTGTTCATATTTTTTCTTTAATCGTTTTCTTTATTTTATATTCAGCTTTTCATTCAGCAATTCGGAGCTGCCAACTATAAAGTAACAAAATACTCACAGTACCAACCATGTATGTAACAGTATTGTTATTTCACTTGTCATTTTTTTCCATTGTAAATTTTATTATTTCTTAACTTGTACCCCAAAATTTTGAAGATAGGATGGTTTTTAAAAACGAAGCTGTTTTCATAATTAGTTTTTAAACATTCTCGGTATCTTTATGAAAATTCGGGCTTGAGTGCCACCAGTACGCTGATGACACTCAGCTCATTCTGAGGATGGAGGCCAGGCCTGGATCCGTCCCCGATAATTTCCAACATTGCCTTGAAGCCATTACTGGATGGCTGCGAGCCAGTAGGTTGAGGGTGAATCCAGTGAAGACGGAGATCTTGTGGCTGGGTCGTCCGGGTGATGGGGATGTCCAGCTTCCGACCCTGGACAGTGTGGCGTTATGCCCATCGCCTTCTGTAAAGAGCTTGGTAGTTCATTTGGACTCCCAATTGACCATGGTGACCCAGGTCGCCATGGTCAGCAAATCTGCTTTTTTCCATCTCAGACAGGCAAGGCGGCTGGCCCCCTATCTATCCCGGAACGACCTGGCCACGGTGATCCAAGCCACGGTCATCTCGAGACTTGACTACTGTAACGCACTCTACGTTGGCCTTCCTCTGTCGGTGACCCGGAAGCTCAAGCTGGTGCAGAACACTGCCGCCCGACTCCTGTCTGGTACACCAGCAGGTTGCGACATAACACCTACCTTTCAGGATCTGCACTGGCTCCCAATTGAGCACCAGATCACCTTCAAAGTGCTGGTGCTTACCTTTAAGGCCTTGCACGGCTTGGGGCCAGCGTATCTGAGGGACCGTCTCTCCCCATATAGCCCTACGAGATCACTTCGGTCCGAAAGTTCCAACCTATTAGCCATCCCATCTGCGAAGTCAGCCAAATTAGCGGCAACCCGCAGGAGGGCGTTCTCCGTGATTGCGCCCACGTTGTGGAAAGCCCTCCCAGCCGAAACGCGTGCCATCCAAGATCTCTTACCTTTTAGGCGGGCTTGCAAGACCTGTCTTTTCCAACAGGCCTTCGGCCTATAGGTCCCGCCAAGGCATAGCCCGCCGATTTTGTAATTTTTACATTTGTTGTGCTCCCCACTCTGCACATCAGACTGTTTTAATCTTGTTATTTTAGACCACGTGTAGTATTTTGGTGTGTTTTAATCTGTTTTTAATTGTTTTTATCTTGTGGTGTGAGCCGCCCCGAGCCTCCTGGGAGTGGCGGCATAGAAACCCAATAAATAAATACATAAATAAATAAAATGCAAAATTAATCCTATCACTCATTTTTAAGTGTGAATTGAGGTGTTTAGTCCTGGTATATGGTAAATAGAGGGGGTTGTTATAAAGCCAAAGATTTCAGTGAAATAACTGGATCAATTTTTAATTAAATTAATTGAATTTTAATTTAATTAATTAATTAAATTTTTAATTAAATGGTTAATGAACTACTTGTTAGGGCAAGACATCTCTACTTAATTTGCTGCTGCCCACCTTTAAGAAATTTCATATAACTGAGCAGGTTCCCCACAGCTTTTTGTTAGATTTAATATTGGTTAATTGAGTGTTGCTTACTGTTTTTTGCCAAACACATTTTTGGCTTTGAACTATTTTGTGGGGAGTTGCTATTGACTACACAGGCGACTATTGCATGGCGCATTCAGAAAGGGCCAGGAGTCAAGCAGGCGCGTAGCATGGGTGAAGTTTTAATCATTTTCAATAACTTCGTTGGTATTTGATTCAATTTGGAATGTGTGTCAATTAAAAGAGGGATGAGAAGCCAAATTGCATTTCCGAATACTTCATGCTTCTAGCAGTATTCTGTCTGTTTAAAGAGACAGAATTTCTGCCGAATGTGTTTTGATCCTTTCCCCTTTAAAAATGTGATCATGCTTGTGGAATAAAATGAACTATGAAATATTTGAGAGTTACGGTAATTTTTCAAGAGCGCTACCTTGTGGCTAAGAGATGATCCAGACCTTGGAAAGAATACTATCTTTCTATCTATATAATAAAAGTCAGTGTTTGCGGCGGTGCGGAGGGCGGGAGGTGCGGAGGAATATGTGCAAGCATTTCGATTGGCTGCCACTATGGGATTATTTGCATAAAGGACACTGATTGGCCAGCCTCAGAACTCCAACATTCTACGGCCCCAGACAGAGGGAATTGGTTGCCACTGAAATGGCATTTGCATAAAGGGCTCCGATTGGCCATCCACATTCCAACATTCTAAGGTGATTCAGAGGGAAAAGGAAAGGCCTCAGGCAGTCAGACACTGCGGCCCACAGCAGTGACGGATCAGGACCAAACTTGGCACACAGGGGCCCAATGGCCCACTTCACAACGCGGCCCTCACCCAATGACCAATACAGACCAAAATTAGCACACAGAGCCCCCTTGACCCACTCTACACCCTGGTGCTGTTTCAAGGAGGATGGACCACAGATGATGGGACTTGAAATACCTTCACTCACACTCCGAGACCGCTGCAACCCTCATCCAAAGAATGATCAAGACCTAATGTGACACACACAGCCCCCATGACCCACTCTACATCCTAGTGCTGTTTGGAGGGGGGTGGACCATGGCCAATGGGACTTGCAGTACCTTCACTAACTTCCTGAGACCACTGCAAGCCACATAAACATCTAAAAGGAACCAACCTTGGCACACAATGCCTTCCTCAAATAACCCGGGCACCACCGGGTCCCCAAGATAGTGTTCTATAGAAGTGGTTCCAAAACCGTTCCACGGAACCCTAGGGTCCGCAAAAGCATCATAGGGGTTCCTTGGGAAAAAATAGATTTTTTAAAAACATCTTTTTTTTAAAGCCATTGTTTGAGTATGAGGACCATATTGAAATTCAATGTACCTCTGCTTTAATTCCAAATCTTCTACATTATGCTATACACCCAGGCAATAGGAGTAGATGAAAGAAGGAAGAGCCTTGTAGGTTCACAACCCTTAGGGACAGACTTAGGGTTTTGCAGCGGGGATGGAGTCCTCCGAAGGGTTCTGTGACTGAAAACATTTGGGAGCCACCGTTTTATAAAGTACCATTTGAGCTCTATACAAAAAGCAATTATATAATTATTGTTTGAGAAAAAGAATTATTATGAATCAGATCAACTGCCTCTGATGTTGGGAAGTAATATTAATTAAGCCATTGATAGTTGATGTCAATCGCTAGATTTTGTGATACAAGTTTCCGTTAGTAGCTAGAATCCTGTGTGCCTCTCTCGGCATTACTTCGCGAACGAAGATTCTTAGGAAGGACTCGTCCCACGCTTTTTACAAGCACATTGATGACTAAAAAGGCCAATCTGAGATAGGCAAGTTTGGTTGCAGAAAGCACAGCAGAAAGTCTCCTTGGGTGATGTTGTTTCCAAGTTGCGGTTCTTTCTGCGTTGTCGTTTCTCTTCGAGACCCATTCGGCGTGTCTTCTCGAAAGAGGCCGCAGCATTGTGGATAGTGCGTCTCCATGCCTCCCGATGTGAGGCCAGGGTGGACCCTTGTTGGTGATCAATCTGGCCGAGCCTGAGATGTTGTTTCAGGGAGTCCTTAGATCTCTTTTTGGGGGCGCCTCCCTTGCGCTGACCCGTGGCGAGTTCACCGTAGAGTAGTATCTTTGGGAGGCGGTGGTCCTCCATCCTAGAGACCTTGTGCCCTGCCCAGCGCAGCTGTGTTCTCAATAGCATGGCCTCAATGCTGGTGATCCCTGCTTGCTCAAGGACAGCAACATTCGTCACATAGTCGGTCCAGTGTATATTTAGGATTGTGCGAAGACAGCGCTGATGAAAGCGTTCGAGGAGTCGTAGGTGCTGGCGATAGGTGGCCCATGTTTCAGAACCATAGAGGAGAATAGACAGTACGATAGCTCTAGTACGATAGAAATCATAGTAGGGCATAGTGAAAGAAAAGGTCACCCCAGCATTCATTAGAGATTAAACATTTAAGTATTCTGTAGGAGGTACAAAATATTTCTATTTACTTGATTAGGTTGTTTCATGTGAATATTGTTAGCTTTGAATAAAAAAAATGTTGAAACATGTATAACTGCTCTTTGCTTTGAAGTATAAGGAAAATTAACTATTACAGTGTTCCCTCGCTACTTTGCGGTTCGCTTATTGCAAACGTGCTGTTTCACTGATTTCAAAAAATATTAATTTAAAATATACTGTATATCATGGTATTTTCAGTGTTTGGGGGGGGGGTTGCCGCCACCGCTCTCCAAGGCGCTTTCCCTCCTCCTCCCTCCCTCCCTCCAGCCTTGAAGGGCCTTTCCTTCACTTAGTAATCCACCATTTTAAAGACTTAAAATGGTGTATTACTAAAATAATGTATAAATATTAAAATAGAGCTTCCCAACATCGCGGTTTTTGATTTATTGCAGCAATAAGTGAGGGAACACTGTATTTCCAAGCAATATATGAAGAAATTTCATAGGTGAATCCAGAAAGACGGAGATCCTCTGCTTGGGTGGTCCGGGCGGTAGGGATGTCCAGCTTCCGACCCTGGACGGCGTGGTGCTATGCCCGTCGTCTTCAGTAAAGAGACTTTGAGTTCTCTTGGACCCTCTGCTGTCAATGGAGGCCCAAATCTCCACTGTCAGCAGAGTGGCGTTTTTCCATCTTCGCCAGACTCTGAGGCTGGCCCCTTACTTGTCTCGGCACGACTTGGCCACGGTGATCCAAGCCACGGTCATCTCAAGGTTGGACTACTGTAACGCTCTCTACATTGGCCTGCCTCTGTCGGTGACCCGGAAACTCAAGCTGGTGCAGATCGCCGCAGCTCGGTTGCTCACAGGAGCTCCCAGCGAGCTGCCACATTACACCAATTCTGCGGGAACTGCACTGGCTTCCTATTGAGTATCGGATCACCTTCAAAGTGCTAGTCTTGACTTTCAAGGCCTTGTATGGTCTGGGGCCAGTGTACCTGAGGGACCGCCTAACCCCATACTGTCCCATGAGAACACTTAGATCTGAAGACTGGAATCTTCTAGCCATGCCCAATGTCACACAATACCACCTAACTTCAACACGGAGAAGGGCGTTCTCCATCATCGCCCCAGTTCTCTGGAACGCACTACACCCGGAGGTTCGGGTCTTGCATAACCTGCTGGTCTTTCGGAAGGCCTGCAAGTCGGCCCTATTCCGGCAGGCCTTTGAGTTGTAATGTGCTATCTCTTAGGAATCATGTTATCTCTTAGAAATTGTTTTCTTCTTGTGGTTTTATTGCTGTTGGAGATTTGTTGTTTTATTGTGGTGCTTGATGTAAGCCGCCCCGAGCCGGCTGGGAGTGGCGGCCAGTAAATCTAACAAATAAATAAATAAACAAACAAATAAACTGTCATATAGTCATGAAAGCTCAAGTTATCTGTCTGCTATTTTTTTAAAATGAAAATTTGATTTGAATTAAGTTTTCTGGTTTGCTTTTAGGTCTTAAACCTCCTAAATGAAAAAGAAGTCAAACATGCCTTGCCAACGTGTGCCATTATTCCAAGAACGTTTCTTCTTAAGCCTGGCATGACCCTGTTTCTGGGCGCATTGGGTCGAATAGATTATTTACAGGTAAGAAATATGGTGGGAGGACTACTCAAAATGTCTTAGCAAATTCTTATTCGTCACAGTATTACGGTATGCTGTTGCATGGCCTGTGTGCATGCATGAGGTATATTCCAGACAATAGTCATATGATCCATGCATAGAAACAAAGATTCAGCATTCTGTTCTATCTCTGGTGATTGCTCAAATCTCAAAAGTGAATCCGGTTTGTTGTCGGTAGATGAATAGCTTCCAACATGTAGCCTATGGCTGAAGAGCAGTGGCAAGAAGAACTGCAATAATATGGCATGCCGGGTTCCAGTTATCCCGTTGACTAATAAGGAAGCTTATTTCCATATCAAAGACCTTTTTTGATGAAAGTCTGGATGGGGTACAAAAGCTTCACACAATAGTAAGAGAGATGAGCCTGGGAACCTTCCTCTTCCTTCCCAACCTGCCCTCAATGCCACTCCCCCCTCCCACACTGTTTTTCACATTGTTGAGTAGGTTCTCCAGTCCTCGGAAGAGTATTTTGGGGGTACTGTTTTGGGGGGAGGCAGGTCTCTTACTCCAAGCTGTAGGGCCAGCTGATGAAGAGGAATGGGTTATTGCTGCAAAGTTGTGGGTTTTCTATAGATTATAACCGTATTCCCAATTCACTTCTGACATTTTTTTATTTTTATTTATTTATTTATTATTTTGACTTGTATACCGTCCTTTCCATTTGGCTCAGGACGGTTTACAGCATATCGAACAACAAAACGGTGCACATAAAAGCAATAAAACAGTTTCCACAATAATCTGCCAACCAGGGATGGTTATAGATTGAATGCCTGCCGGAACAGTGCCGTTTTGCACACTTTCTGGAAAGCCGGCAGCTCGCTGGTTGCTCGCACTTCAGGTGGTAAACTATTCCACAAGCATGGTGCTGCCACAGAGAAAGTTCTCTGTCTGGTTGATGACAGACGAATAGTTCGCAAGGGCGGAATCTGTAGGAGGTTAAGGTCTTCTGAGCGGAGCGATCTCTGGGGAACATATGGGATAGACAATCCCTTTGGTCAGGGTTTCTCAACCTGGGGGTCGGGACCCCTAAGGGGGTCATGAGGGAGTGTCAGAGGGGTCGCCAAAGACCATCAGAAAGCACAATATTTTCTGTTGGTCAAGGGGGCTCTGGTTGGGAAGTGTGGCCCAATTCTATCATTGATGGAGTTGAGAATGCTCTTTGATTGTAGGTGAACTATAAACCCCAGCAACTACAACTCCCAAATGTCAAGGTTTATTTTCCCCAAACTCCACCAGTGTTCACATTTGGGCATATTGAGGCTTTGTGCCAAGTTTGAGCCAGATCAATCATGATTTGAGTCCATAGTGCTCTCTGGATGTAGGTGAACTACAACTTCCAAACTCAAGATCCATGCCCACCAAACCCTTCCAGTATTTTCTGTTGGTCTTGGGAGTTCTGTGTGCCAAGTTTGGTTCAATTCCATTGTTAATGAAGTTCAGAACGCTCTTTGATTGTAGGTGAACTATAAATCCCAGCAACTATAACTCCCAAATGACTAAATCAATCCCAACCCCATCAGTATTCAGATTTGGGCGTATTGGATATTTGTGCCAAATTTGGTCCAGTGAATGGAAGTACATCCTGCATATCAGAGATTTACATTACGATTCACAACAGTAGCAAAATTACAGTTAGGAAGTAGAAACGAAAATAATTTTATGGCTGGGGATCACCATAACATGAGGAACTGTATCAAGGGGTCATGACCTTTGGAAGGTTGAGAAACACTGTCTTAGGTACACCGGCCCCAGACCATATAAGGCCTTAAAGGTCAAAACTTTGAAGATGACCTGGTGCTCAATTGGTAACCAGTGCAGTCGCTGCAAGGTTGGAGTGATATGAGCCCTGGCCGGTACTCCAGCCAAGAGTCTCGCTGCTGCGTTCTGCACCAGTTTGAGCTTCCAGATGACTGCCAAAGGAAGACCAATGTAAAGGGCGTTGCAGTAGTCTAGCTTCGAGAAGACCGTTGCCTGGATTACCGTGGCTAGGTCATTTCCGGAGAGGTAGGGCGCCAGCCGCCTAGCTTGCCGCAGATGGTAAAAGGCAGATCTGCTGACGGTGGAGACCTGAGCCTCCGTCGTCAGCAGTGGGTCCAACTGGACACCCAGGCTGTTTACTAAAGATGACGGGCGTAGTGCCTCACCGTCTAAAGCCGGCAGCCGGAGCTCACACCCGGCCAGGTGACCCAACCAGAGGATCTCCGTCTTCGACGGGTTCACTCTCAACCGACTGGCTCGTAGCCAACCAGTCACAGCTTCAAGGCATTGTTGGAAACAATCAGGTACAGAGTCTGGTCGGCCGTCCATCCTCAGCACCAGCTGGGTGTCATCGGCAAATAAATAAACAAATAAATAAATTGCAAAGTGGGAGAGAATGATCATATAGTTTTGTTTCAAATGTGATAGAAAACCATGCTTAGGCGCTCTAGGAAGACCTCTCCGGCATGTCAATTTCCTTGCAAACTCTTGATTTCCATCATGATTTAATATTTTGTGGCAAACCATGGATTAACAGGCTTGAGTTTATTAGGAAATTATGCTGTGCTGTAAAAGCAAAAAAAAATGAGTTGGGATATGAGAACAGGAAGATGGAGATGACTTTAGGGAAAACACATAACAGCCAAACAGACTTAGCTGTTGCATGTGAACATACCCTTCTCCGTTTTATGTAAATCTCAAGGTATTCTTTTTGAAAGGCCTGTGTATTTATTTTTTTTTAAACTGATCTAGGAATGATTAAAACAATAGGAATCTTTGGTACATTAAAACAGTGTTTCCCAACCAGTGTGCCGTGGCACACTAGTGTGCCGTGAACGATCATCAGGTGTGCCATGGGAAATTGGGAACATAACATAACATTGTTTGAGTCCACAGTGCTCTCTGGGTGTAGGTGAACTCAAGGTCAATTCCCAAGCAAACCCTTTCAGTACTCCTGTTGGTAATGAGAGTTCAATATGCCAAGTTTGGTTCAATTCCATTGTTGCAAGAGTTCAGGATGCTCTTTGATTGTGTGTTAACTATAAATCCCAGAAACTGTAACTCCCAAATGTCAAGGTCTATTTTCCCCAAACTCCATCTGTGTTCACATTTGGGCATATTGAGTATTCATGCCAAGTTTGGTCCTGATCCAACATTGTTTCAGTCCACAGTATGGGTGAACTACAACTCCAAAACTCAAGGTCAATGCCCACCAAACTCTTATAGTATTTTCTCTTGGTTATGGGAGTTCTGTGTGGGAAGTTTGTGTCTTTCTGCCATTCCTGCCAGGATATCTATGTTGTGTTCATCGAAACAGGCCCAGGTTTCACACTGAGTGTATAGATACATTTAAAAACATTAACTATATGTATTACAGTGTTAAGAGTGTCATTTTGTGTCATTTTGGTTGGTGGTGTGCCCCAGGATTTTGTAAATGTAAAAAGTGTGCCACAACTCAAAAAAGGTTGGGAAACACTGCATTAAAATACCAGCCTTCAAAAGTAAGATGCTGTCAGTTATAGAAAGTTTGTTAGCTGAGCTGACTTTAAATGTGTTATTGTCCAGCGTCAGCAGGGTGGCATTTTTCCACCCCCCGACAGGCAAGGAAGCTGGCCCCCTACTTGTCCCGACGCGACCTGGCCACAGTGGTCCAAGCCACGGTCATCTCGAGGCTAGACTACTGTAACGCTCTGTACATTGGCCTTCCTTTGTCGGTGATCCGGAAGCTCAAGCTGGTGCAGAACGCCGCAGCCCGACTCCTGGCAGGGGTTTCGGTTGGCTGTCACATCGCGCCAATCCTGCGCGAACTGCACTGGCTTCCGATAGAATGCCGGATTACCTTTAAGGCCTTATATGGTGTGGGGGCAGTGTACCTGCGGGACCGTCTCATCCCATACCATCCCACTAGGCCCCTGTGCTCGGAAGAGCAAAACCCCCTGGTCATTCCTAGTGTTAAGACCTACTGTTTGACCGCGACTCGTCGGCGGGCTTTCTCGATTGTAGCTCCAGTTCTATGGAACTCATTTCCCGCCGACGTTCGTGCCATCCAAAGTCTTCTCCCATTCAGGAAGGCCTGTAAAACTCTATTATTTCAGCAGGCCTTCGGAGGTGGATAAATGTGTTTTTTCTCGCCATCTTGTACTTCATATTGCGACCTATTGTGATTTTATCTGCGATTTTAATCATGTTTTAACTTTAACTGAGTTTTTATTGTCTTTTTATGATATGCTCTGTTTTTATTGCATCCCTTGGATATATTGTGAGCCGCCCCGAGCCACTGGGAGGGGCGGTGGACAAATTCAAATAAATAACTAAATAAATAAATATTGAGGCTGTTTTAAAATACAGAACCTGTTTACAATTAACGTTCTCTTTATTATTCCCTAGGGGGGCAGCCCCTCCTGGTTTTCTGTCGTAGCCTCAAATTTGTTGCCTGTGCACTTCACCACAGTAGAAAAAGCAGATGCTCTCTATCAAAAACATGCAGGTCAAACGTTGCTGAAGGTAAGCCAGCACTGACTGTCCACGGCTGGAAAATCTATGGAAACGAATGCCTTGTGATTTCTCTTATTCCGAAGACATTCGTTATTGTCTCTCTTGGTTTTGGCACAAGGCGTGCTTTGTTCCACTCTTAGCCAACACCATGGCTTCATTGTCTTGGGCAAGTTCTCCCTGTCTTGGTGGTCTTGCACTTTATGCAAGAAAGACATAATTGTTGACGTTGTTTTGTTTCTTTCCCACCTCTGATGGTTGTTGAATGGACGAGTTGACTCTCCGTGTTGGTGCAAATTGAGCTACATTGAGTTACTGCTTTACAAAGGGCCAAGATACATAATAGATTTAAATTTATGTTAGTTCATGTGTACCAACTTTGCATAGATAAAGTACATACTTTATAATATATATTAGGCTGAAAACATCTGAGAAACAGTACTAAGCAGTAAGGGGTAGACGCCAACATCATCCTGTAGTTCCACATAAATGTTAACACTTTACTCTCTATACCAGGGGTGCTCATTGCGTCGATCGGAACTGGTTGATCGCAGCCGGATTTCTGAGGGGCGCTTCTGCCCCGCGCTTGGTGCGCATCTTCCTCCGGCTGCCTGGCTCAGGCTGCCCCTGCTGCGACTCCCCCGCCGGCAGGGCCAGTTCTTGCATTACGCAGGGGCGATGGCAGGGCGAGAGGAAGGCTCAGTCCCGAACTGCAGGCTCCCAACACCACCAAGGATGGCTTGCGCAGGGCAAGAGAGGAGGAGGCAGAGGTGCACACCTTTCCCTTCTCCCTCGCCTTGGGCGCATCTCAATCCTCACCCTGCGCGCACCTTCCCCCACCCTCCAAGGATGGCTTGCGCAGGGTGAGAGAGGAGGGGGCAGAGGCGCACGCCTTACTGTTCTTCTTTCTCACTCGCGCACCTTTTCCCAGCCTCTACCACCTCTTCTCTCGCCCTGCGCAAGCCATCCTCGGGGGGGGGGAGGTGCGCGCAGGTTGAGGATTGAGACGCGCCCAGGGTGAGGGACAAGAGAAAGGTGTGCGCCTCTGCCTCTTCTCTTTCCCTGCGCGAGCCATCCTCGGTGGAGGTAGGGGGAAATTCCCCCTCCCCCGCCGAGGATGGCTTGCGCAGGGCGAGAGCGGAGGAGGCAGAGGCACATGCCTTTTCCTTCTCCCTTGGCCCCCGCGTGCCTTTCCCATCTCCTCCCTCTGTTTCCGCCGTTGACGCTGCTGGGAGAAACCCTTCCTTGGCAGCTCCCTCCTCCTCTGCCACTGCAATTGAGGAAGGCGGGCAGGGCGCGAGGGAGGAGGAGGAGATAAAGGCAGAAGTGGGTGGTCTCTTCCAACAGGAAGTGAAGTATGCATCCCAGCAACTCTCCAACTCCCAAATGTCTTGGTCTATTTTCCCCAAATTTCTCCAGTGTTCACATTTGGGCATATTGAGGATTCGTGCCAAGTTTGGTCCTGATCCATCATTGTTTGAGTCTGGAGTGCTCTCTGAATGTAGGTGAACTACAACTCCCAAACTCAAGGTCAATGGCTTCCAAACCAATCTAGTGTTTTCTGTTGGTCAGGGGAGTCCTGTGTGCCACATTTGGTTCAATTTCATCATTGGTGGAGTTCAGAATGCTCTTTGATTATAGGTTAACTGTAAATCCCAAAAAACAAACAGGGTACTATATCAATACTTACGTTGCAAAATAAGAGTACTAATGCTGAAATTGATAGTAATGCATTTAATGTGTAGAAAACCATATATGTTGATTTTTAGTATAATCCAGATTATCCAGCTATAAAATCAGGATTATATTCCACTCTAAGTATATAATTGTCAAAATAGAGTACTCTACTTATGCCAATGTTGATAGTAATGCATTTAATGTGTAGAAAACCATATATGTTGATTTTTAGTATAATCCAGATTATCCAGCTATAAAATCAGGATTATATTCCACTCTAAGTATATAATTGTCAAAATAGAGTACTATACTTATGCCAATGTTGATAGTAATGCATTTAATGTGTAGAAAACCATATATGTTGATTTTTAGTATAATCCAGATTATCCAGCTATAAAATCAGGATTAAATTCCACTCCTAAGTATATAATTGTCAAAATAGAGTACTATACTTATGCCAATGTTGATAGTAATGCATTTGATGTGTAGAAAACCATGTATGTTGATTTTTAGTATAATCCAGATTATCCAGCTATAAAATCAGGATTATATTCCACTATAAGTATATAGTTGTCAAAATAGAGTACTCTACTTATGTTGATATTGATAGTAATGCATTTAATATGTAGTGTCGCTTATTTTTGCGAAAAATCACGTAAATGTCCCTTATTTCTTCTATCAAAATATGGGTATGTAGATCTTTTTGACGTGGTTGTTTTATAAGTAGCTCGCATGCTGAAAATGTGTGAGCACCCCTGCTCTATACTATATTGTTAACTAGTATAATATACAATGTACATAAGGCATGACTTTATTAATTTTTAAGACTTCTTAAATTTTTTAACTTTTAACTCAAGGTCCCTATGGGAGGCGAAGAACGGATGAAAGATTTCCCACCATTGATCTCCCAGGATGTGACGTTGGAAGGAATCGACGAAGCTCGGGCAGTGGCTGATATAAAGCTCTCAACTGCTGGTAAGTTTGGAAAAGTCTTCTCAAAAGTCTTTCTCGTCCTGTGTTTTAACCTCTTTGTATGTAGAAAGAAGATCTGGATCGGCACTAAAAAGGAGCATTTCCTGAAGGTTTTTGTCTTGTTTTAAAAGTGAAGTAGGAAATTAATTTGATAGGACCCTGCACCAAACGGATATAGTAGTCCAGTATACCAGTGTTTCCCAACCAGTGTGCCACTAGTGTGCCGCGATCATCAGGTGTGCCGTGGGAAACTGGAACCTCCAATCCCCTTTCTTCCCCCTCCTGCCGAACACTTTTTCTTCTCCACTCGGGCTCCCTTCTTCCCAGCCTCGCTCTGCTCGCTTTGCCTCGCTTTGCTCACGCTGCTGCCATTTTGATCCAAGGGGGCAGTGTGAGCGTGTTCAGGAGGGGAGGGGGGAGGGGGGAAGACGTGGGGGTGAATGTGTGCAGAAGCGCCTGCATGGGTCACGTCTTCCTCCCTCCCCCCTCCCCTCTTGAAGGAGGGAGCCCGAGTGTAGAAGAAGTAAGTGTTCAGCAGGAGGGGGAAGAAAGGGCGTGAAGGGGGAGGAAGCGGCCTCTGTCGAAAGCTGGCATGGGCAAACTTGGACCTTCCAGGTGTTTTTGGACTCCAACTCCCACCATTCCTAGCAGCCTCGGGCCCTTTTCCTTTCCTCCCCTCAGCCACCTAAGAAGGAAAGGTGGGAGTTAGGAATGGTGGGAGTTGGAGTCCAAAGCACCCAGAGGGCCAAAGTTTTCCCATGCCTGTTTTAGGGGCCTTAAAGTGCTGAGCCTCCTTCCAACATTGGGATTCTGGATGGAAAACAAACAACAACATAACATTGTTTGAGTCCACAGAGCTCTCTGGGTGTAGGTGAACTACAACTTCCAAACTCAAGGTCAATTCCCAAGCAAACCCTTTCAGTACTTTCTGTTGATAATGAGAGTTTGGTTCAATTCCATTGTTGCAAGAGTTCAGGATGCTCTTTGATTGTGTGTTAACTATAAATCCTGTGTGCTCAATCCCTATTCGTCCTGCTCAGCTGAGCTCGCACACGCTTCGGCCACTCAGCGCAGCCCTCCCTTGCGGGACGGTGATGGGCCCCCTGCGTGTGAGCCTCCCCAGGGAGGGGGGTTTGTCGGAAGCGGCGGCGCCATGAGGGGGGGGAAGGTGACAGTAAAATGACAGAGTGCCTCCTTCCAACATTGTGATTCTGGATAGAAAACAAACAAACAACATAACATTGTTTGAGTCCACAATATGCCAAGTTTGGTTCAATTCCATTGTTGCAAGAGTTCAGGATGCTCTTTGATTGTAGGTGAACTATAAACCCCAGCAACTACAACTCCCAAATGTCAAGGTCTATTTTCCCCAAACTCCATCTGTGTTCACATTTGGGCATATTGAGTATTCATGCCAAGTTTGGTCCTGATCCAACATTGTTTGAGTCCACAGTGCTCTCTGGATATAGGTGAACTACAACTCCAAAACCCAAGGTCAATGCCCACCAAACTCTTATAGCATTTTCTCTTGGTTATGGGAGTTCTGTGTGGGAAGTTTGTGTCTTTCTGCCATTCCTGCCAGGATATCTATGTTGTGTTCATCGAAACAGGCCCAGGTTTCACACTGAGTGTATAAATACATTTAGAAACATATTAACTATACGTATTACTGTGTTAGAGTGTCATTTTGGTTGGTGGTGTGCCCCGGGATTTTGCAAAGGTAAAAAATGTGCCGCGGCTCAAAAAAGGTTGAAAAACACTGCAGTATACTGCTTTCATTTCGTTTTTTAATTTAGTGTTTTCTCTGCACAGGTTGGGTTGCAGTGACAGCTCATTCAAACAGCAAAATCCACCTGCGATGCTATACTCCCAAAGGGACAGAGCTGACGGTACGTAAGCCACCTCTGCTGCCATACATCGTCAACATCAAAGGGCCCCGCCTGAAAGGAAGTCCAGCCTATAAGACTCAAAAACCACCACCCCTTGTTAGGAATTTAAAAACAAATACAAATCAAGGGAAAAAACCTAAAAAGACATTATAGAAGACGGGAGTTCTCCATGTAACGTTCAACCCGATAAAAGTTTTGTAGACTTTCCGTTTTAAAATGCTTTGTAAAATATATCGAGATGTACATTTATAAAGGTCATTGAAAAACTAAACATGTTGTTTTGTGTTTCGTTCTCATAACATCGCTATCTTTGCTTGTCTTGCTATTTGGCAGATCCTCATAGAATCCTTTGACATTGGTTTATGCAGAGATACAATTTTATTGTGTTGGAGACTAAAAATATAGGGTGCTTCTTGTTTGGGGGGGGGGGCATTAGTTATTTTTGGTGTGGTGCATTTCTGTTTTCCTGGCCTGGTTTTAGGAATGAATGTGCTTTTGGATCAATTTGTTTATGGGTGTTATGAATTTTTCCCTTGGGAGTGTTGGGGTGTGTGGTCCGAGTTGGTATTTGGCTTACAGATATTTGAGCCATATTTGCCCCATCAATTATGACGGTGTGATTTTTAAGGATGCAGAAAAGGGGCTATTTAATGATATGAGATGGAACATAGTTTAGCCAAAAGGTTAGTCCTACCATTGTCTTTCAAGTTGATTTAGATCAGTGTTTCCCAATCAGTGTGCCGTGAGCGATCATCAGGTGTGTCGTGGGAAATTACAGTGTAGAGATTGAGAGCCTAGCAGGAAACTTCAGGCAGCGGAAATGAGGTTTTCCTGGCCGAAGCAGCAATGCCAGCCAGCCTGGCTGCAGTCAGGGAGAGCCCTCGGCGTCCAGAACTTCCCTCCCTCCTCTCTCTCTCCTTCCCTTCCTTCCTTCCCTCCCTCTGCGCGCCAAAGGCTACCTGGCCAGGCTGCGGCTCCTCCTGCTTCCTGGCTCCTGGGCATTCTTCTGCCCTCCTTCCCTCTGGTAGCAAGGAGGAAGAGAGGGAGGAGGAGTCCGTGGTAGCGGCCCCTGCTCCCAGAGGCCCGAGGCGAGGCTTTGTGCCCTCTAGCCCCTCCGCGCCGGGGAAGGGGAGCAACCCCTCATCTCCTGGCCTCTCCTGGCTGGGCTCCGGGTTCGCTGCAGAGCAGAATCCGGGATGCGCAGCTCCACAGCCCATCTTGGTTCCTTCCCGATCAGGCCCCAAGGCGACAGTAGGGAACTCCTGGGGGGGGGCGGCTGAACACCTTCGAGAAGGAGAGCTGGGGGTGACGATGGCTGCGAGCCTCCGCCGCACTTTGTTCCAAGGCTCGGAGCCACCCCGTGTGCTCAATCCCTATTCGTCCTGCTCAGCTGAGCCCGCAAGCGCTTTGGCCACTCAGCGCAGCCCTCCCTTGCGGGACAGTGATAGGCCCCCTGCGTATGGGCCTCCTCGGGGAGGGGGGTTTGGCGGAAGCAGTGGCATCACGAGGGGGGACGATGACCGTTAGTAAAATGACAGTGTCATTTTGGTTGGTGGTGTGCCCCAGGATTTTGTCAATGTAAAAAATGTGCCGCAGCTCAAAAAAGGTTGAAAAACACTGATTTAGATTTAGTTTATTGCACATACTGTTGATACTGAAAAACTAACAGGCAACTCACTTTATGAATTATTTTGAAATAATTATGGCAGAAAATGTAAAGTATGCATTTCTACATGGCTCAGAACTTGCTTCTTAGCAGTGAGGGTCACTGGAGAGGACATGCAGTCTTGTTGACATGCGTATTTATTCACGTTAGACAAATAAACCAGTCTTTCTGCTGACTACAAAAGTGTGTTTTGCCTGACGAGGCAGGAACTGGCCTGAGTGAATGCCCTCTGACCCTCCAGCACGCTGGAAAGTCTGTAAACTACAGCAGGACTCTGTGTATGCTCTGATTTCACAGATGCACAGAACGTTAGCACCTTTCAGTCTTTCTATAATTAAAACTGTCTGGTCTCTAAGGAGACAAAGATATATCTGAAAGCATAGTATTATTTACTGGGTAGACGTAATAAGGCAGAGAAATTGCTGTGCAAGATTTCAAGGTGGATCCCCTTCACCTTTTCTGTGGCTAGCAAAACCAGTATCCATTATGTAAAACAATTAATTATTCCACAGCACTACAACAACATTTTATTACGGCCACTGATCCACAGCACAGTGTTTGAAGAGATACAATCAAACATTGTGTTTAGCGACTAAGAAACCTTAAGCTCTGTACCTCTCTAAAGTTATTGTGACCACCAGTTTTTCTTTGGACAGAACATGTACTACCTATATTGAATTTTGAATGCTTGCAATTATAACTACATTCCAAGCTCTGGGAGTTGTCTTCAGCGGAAGCCTTCTGTCAGTTTCAGAGTTGTATTAATCTGGTATATTCAAAATTCAAAATGTGGCAATGTCGAAGGCTTTCATGGCTGGAATCACTGGGTTGCTGTGAGTTTTCCGGTCTGTATGGTTAAAGACACAGATGTACTATCACAGCTGTATTCAATTACTCCTTCCTTCCATCCATTCTTCCTTCTATCCTTTCCTTCCTTTCTTCTCCCCTCCTTCCTTCCATCCATTCTTCCTTCTATCCTTCCTTTCCTTTCTTCTCCCCTCATTCCTTCCCTCCCTCCCTTCTTTCCTTTCCCTCCTTCCTGCCATTCCTCCCCTTTCTGTATCAGTCCTTGCTCTCCTTGTCTCAGTCCCTCCATTTCTTTCCCTACCTTTTTCCCTTCTTTCGTTCCTTTGGGGGTGGGGTTAAGGAGGAGGCCAGGAGGTGGGAGGGGCGCTGTCCCCATTTGCTGCAGCAGAGTCCTCCAGAGACCCCGGCTTCGGCAAAGACAGCGGGCCTTCCTCCTCCTTTTAGCTCTTAATCAGCCAGCGCCGCTGTGGCTTTTTCTCTTTCCTGTGTCCCAGTCAATATATGTGATTTGTGTGTGTATGTATGCATGTATATGGATTTGTGTCTATGTGTACATATGTGTGTGTGTACATAGGTGTGTGTACTTATGTGTATACAGTATGTGTGTACTTATGTATATGTGTATGCATGTATATGTGTAGGATGTGTCTAAGTACAGATGTATGCATGTGTGCATGTGTATATTTCAGTGCATGTATATATGTGTGTATGTGTGCATGTCTATATGTACATACGTGTGTGCATGTGGCGAAGACCAACAGTAACATCCCTTCCTGCCTTTTATACTTCCTTTCTTCCCTCTCCCTCATCCCTCATCTTTTCTCTTATCTCTGTCCTCCTGCCTCTTCTCCCTCCCTCCCTCCCTCCCTACCACCAACATTCCGACACTCTAAACTGCCAGAGGGTGGTGGCTCACAGCCTCTACATTCTGAGTATTTGCATAATGCCTCTAATTGGCCAGCTCCACCAACATTCCGACACTCTAAACTGCCAGAGGGGGCTGGAGTGGGGGTTCATGGGAGTTGTAGTCCATAATGTTTGTTTGGATCTGTGGTCGTTGGCTCTTTTTTGGTTTTTTGGTTTGTTTTTTTTGGGTAAACATACCTCGTAGGGTTTTCTAGGTATGTGGGCTGTTTTTGTGTGTCTGCCTTGTGTGGTTTTGCTGTCTATAGGCGACTTAGGATGACAGCTCTCTTTTTATATATATAGATTTTTATTTGGATTACTGCAAACTTCAGAGAAATATTATATGCCTTTCCAGGTAGAACAATGTTAAACTCTTGATACAGTTAGTGAACTCGAGACCCCGCCGCCACTCGGCGGGTCCACCTTCACCCGTTTCCAACCGCTAGACGCAGCAGCTGTCGATAGGCTACTGGCTGCAGCTAGACCAACTACTTGCTCCCTCGACCCGTGCCCCTCCTGGCTTGTTAGATCTTGCGGGGAGGGGCTACGAGGCCCCCTGGGCACGATCATAAATAGCTCCCTTGAGCAAGGAGTCTTCCCAGGGGGATTAAAAGAGGCTATGGTGAAACCGCTGCTGAAGAAGCCGAATTTAGATCCTTCGGCTCCCTCCAATTACCGACCTGTGTCTAATTTGCCTTTTTTGGGCAAGGTAATTGAGAGGGCAGCAGCGGATCAGCTGCAGCGGTTCCTAAATGACACAGCTGGACTTGATCCCTTCCAGTCCGGCTTCCGTATCGGGCATGGGACGGAGACCGTGCTTGTCGCCATTACAGACCAACTTCGCCGCCAGTTGGACCAGGGTGGATCAGCCCTGCTCGTCCTGTTAGACCTGACAGCAGCGTTTGATACTGTAGATCACGCACTGTTGACCCACCGTTTACCTGACTCTGGGGTCGGGGGGACTGCCCTTAAATGGGTGGCCTCCTTCCTCCAGGGCCGGGGACAACGTGTGCGGGGGGGAGGGAGGTCTCCGGGAGACTCCCACTCAGTTGTGGGGTCCCCCAGGGGCCATCCTCTCCCCTTATTATTCAACGTTTATATGCCCCCTGGCCCAGCTGGCCCGCGACTTTGGTCTGGAGTGTTATCAGTATGCGGATGACACCCAGCTTTTGCTGAGAATGGACGGCAGGCCGGACTCCGCACCCGATTGTTTCCATCTATGCCTTGAAGCCGTGACTGGTTGGCTGCGTGCCAGCCGGCTGAAGGTGAACCCGTCGAAGACGGAGATCCTGTGGCCTTGTCGGCCTGGCCTGGGTGGGTGCCGGTTGCCTACCCTGGATGGCGAGCGGCTTAACCCATCGCCATCGGTTAAGAGCTTGGGGGTTGTGTTGGACTCCTCGCTGACCATGGAGGCTCAGGTCTCCGTGGTCAGCAGGACGTCATTCTTTCACCTCCGGCAGGCTAGGCGACTGGCACCCTACCTGTCCAGGGACGACCTGGCCACGGTAATCCAAGCGACGGTCATCTCGAGATTAGACTACTGTAATGCCCTCTATGTTGGCCTTCCCTTGTCGACAATCCGGAAACTCAAGCTAGTGCAGAATGCCGCTGCTCGCTTGCTGGCGGGAACGCCAGTAAGGGAGCACATCACACCTATCCTCCGGCAACTGCACTGGCTTCCTATTGAGTACCGAATTGCCTTCAAGGTGTTGGTTTTGACCTTTAAGGCCTTGCACGGCCTAGGGCCTGCGTACCTGAGGGACCGCCTTACCCCGTATTCTCCCCCGAGATCACTGCGCTCAGATGAACAGAATCTGTTGTCAGTGCCATCAATCCGCTCCTGCCATCTATCGACGATTAGACAGAGAACTTTTTTCCGTAGCGGCGCCGGTGCTCTGGAACGCCCTCCCGGACAGTGCCCGAGCTATCTCGGAACTGGCCCCTTTTCGGAGGGCTTGTAAGACGGCCCTTTTTGGCCTAGCCTTCAATTAGGCACACCGGACTAAGAACTATGTCGCATGTCCTCCCATACCTGTGTGGTGATGTAATGTGTTTTAAATGTGTTTTATGTTTTTTACGCTTTTAATGTAGGGCTACATGCCGACATGTGGTGACATGTTGCCCGTTATATTTGTTGTTATCCGCCCCGAGCCTGCTGGAAGGAGCGGAATACAAAAATGAACAATAAATAAATAAATAAATAAATTCATGAGAAGAGGTAACCATATCACCTGAGTTCATAAGAAATTATAAGATCAACAGATGCAGTCATCTTTTATAAGATCATATGGGCTGATCTTAATAGCAATCAGTCTATATTTAGTGGGAATGTTGGGACTTATATTCATTTATTAAAGTATATCACAGTATTTGCTCCATAAGTATCACACTTTAGTTCATTTTTGGAGCGTTCAAATTTAAATTAAAAAATATTATGTGGCTTGGAGAATATTTTTTCCTATTCCCTAATCCCTACTCTTTCCATACTTTTTCTGCCCGTGGTACCAAAATTTCTGCCAAAGAAGTAATGCCCAGGAACACAACTACTTCAGTATTTTCAAAATATTGAGTAATAGACAAATTAAAGCTCCACATATTCCTTAATAAAGTTTATTGACTTATAACTATGCTTAGGGAAATACACGCAAGGGTTAATATGCAATTTAGTTTAACACATTACATTTTCAACAAAGGCTTGTATATAGTTCAGGTAAATAAAAAAAAATCCCAAGACATGTGATTTGTTCTGATTTTACAACTATCACAAACGTACAAAAAGCTCTTCATGCACTACAGTAGATAGAAAGCATGAAAAAAAATTACCTTTGGTTTAAATTGAGAGAATAATACACATATTGCACTGTAAAAAGCTTCAAACACGGTGCAACCAAACATAAAATGTTTCAGTGCCGGCTTACAAAAAGTTCTTTACCTAGTGTGATTTTCTTTCTAGGAGAGGAAAAGATGTAGTATATACACATGTGTGAAACAATTCCATAAGCTACCTGGAAGTAATTAATGCATTTTGTATCTCGGCATGCTCACTACGCAATCCATGTCCAATAAATCGTAACTGAATGTGTGTTTGCAACCAATCAACAGAACTTTTACATTTTGAAATCAACGATGTTATCGATAAACTGACCTGTCAGTTTGTACTGTAAAAAGGATTTAAAGTTCCAGCCCTTGGGTCAATTAACCTCCAGTTAGCAGCAATATTAAGTTCCTAGTTATCCAATTCTTAATTACTTGTAGTACTGATTTTTTTTTAAAAAAACAAACATGTTATCAAAAACACTGCAAAGCCATAGTGTCCATCATGGCGCCAATAATATGCGATAATGCAGTATGTGTCAAGCCTGAGATGTTACCACAAGCCCTGCTGCTGAGAGAAGCCCTTGAGTAAGGAAGACGCTGGAAAGAAAATTCCTTTGACCCAAGCGGTCAATTTATAAAATACCTACTTTAGACAGAAACACATTTAAGTTGTCTACATTTTAACCCTAATTTTGCTTACGTCTAAGATTAAGACATCGGAAATAATCTATTTTTGTTGCTATAGCTTAAAACTATACAACTGTAATCTTCAATTCCCTCTGTTTCTAAACGGTCAACATGGTGGTAATATACTGGAATTTCAAATCAATCACAACATTCAATATATCTCAGGACACACTGATCCCGTTATTGGAAGATCTGCTCTTTTAATACTTAAGAGTTGTGTACTCTCATGCTCACGTGAACAGGTCCCAACAGAGACACTGTCTTCTTCAGTCGTCCCAAATGTGAAATCAGTCCTAGTCACTATTCTGAGCAATGTAACAGTATTTTTCAATTCATATCCGCCGTCTAACACCATTAGATCTACTGCCACTAATTTGCCTTTCTCTTTTCAACCAAGTCTGTTTCGAAAAGGACCAAGGCCGCAAATACCCTCCTCCTTCTGAAATTGAAGCTTTCTATGACGTAACAAGAGAGCAAAAGACTGAAGTTTCTCGCCACCACCCAAACATCCAAAATGATATTTTACATCCAACAATAAAGTTGCGTGTAACATTATTTCCAACTAATGGGTTAGGAAGACGTTTAGGCGGTGTTTAATGGTTCAACATAAATATAGTTGCAACTTGATTCTCGGTTGATAATGATTGTCACAGCGAAGGTTAAGTCTCGGACGCGAGCTATTCCCACACAAATAACTAACGTTACACAATGTCTGTCCTAAAGGGATCGTTCTCCCTCGAATCTTTGGCCTCCTATTACAAATCTCCCAGAAGTATAAAGTTCTTCTATTCGGTCAAAACGAAACCACAAAACATTCCAACAGAAAGGAAGAAGATCGGGGAAGACTACGTACAATTCAAACTACGAATGTAAGTTCAACTGTTGCCAGGGAAGGGGTGTGTGTCATAAATATAGTTTGCTTTAATAATTCTACAGGACATAAAACTACCTTGATACAGGCCCGGATTACCCATAAGGCCACACCAGGCCATGGCCTAGGGCAGCACATTTTGGGGGCCAGCAGGTCCGGGGCCCCCAAAATAAGTTTTTTAAAAATCCTCCAAAAAAATTCCCAAAAAAAGGGCGCATGCACGTGGCGGCGTAAGCGGCATCCATGGCCGTCGCCCCCAGCTCTGCTCTCCTCGGCTCTGCCCCCGCCCTCGGCTCCGCCCCCACCTCCTCGCACGCACAGTCTGTTTCTCTGCCTCCCTTGTCCGGCTCGCGCGCCTCAGTTGCTCTGTGTGTTTGTGTTTCCCTGTCTCTCTCTCTCGCACGCGCTCCTACCTCCCTCCCTCGGCTCGCACCCCCGCAGCCTGTGTTTCCTTGCTTCTCGCCTGGGGGCGGAGCCGGGGTGGGGCGGAGCCCGGGGCGGGGTGGAGCCGGGGGCGGGGTGGAGCCAGGGGGCAGGGCGGGGGCAGACTCAGAGCCTTTGGCCTAGGGCGCCAAAAGGGCCTGATCCGGGCCTGCCTTGATAGCCATACAGAGGCACAGTCAGTAAGGGAGCCCTTGCGCATAAGTCCCAAGGAATGAATCACAGCAGTGCAAGAACACGGCAATGGAACCGATGCTGAAACTTCCCGACAAGCCATATTGCCTTCTGACAGCGCAAACTTCTATGGTTGCTTGTTTCGTTCTCACAAAAAATGTATCTACAACCTAAAAATGCTTTGAAAGAGGTTGTGTGGTCCTTTGCCAATTTATTTAACTACCTGCAGGTTTCCCATTGCTTACGTATTTCAAAATGTGTAAGTCTGAACTACGAATGAACGAGTTTTAATTACTTGCGACATTTCTCCAAATGCCTACGAAATTAGCAATTTAGATTTCTACTCATTTCAATTTATCTGTCTGTCACCTATAAAAAAAAAGGGTAATTAATTTAATTAAAACGCCATTGAATACAGAACAGGAATGCCTACGTCTGCCCTGATTCAAGGTTTGTTGCTTATAAGGCTGAATTTCAGATGAATACAAGTCTTAGTCCCGTGGAAAAAGGAGCAACGTGTACGTTGAAATACTCTCACTTGGTTTGGATGGAAATAAATACAACCCATGGAAAAGCTACGTGTCTGAAATGCATCGCGCGCCCAAGTTTTCACATGCAAAAAAAGGAAATCTGAAAAATATTATGTTTTGCATTATTTTGGATGTTTTAGTTATACCTGCCGATATCACAGAATTCAATGACTATTAATGTAAATGTTCCCCTAGCAACTATACATGATGCAAGCCTTATGGAAATGCGAGTGACGCAATGAGAGATGATGTGCAAATGGATCTGCTTTTCAATTTTAAGGGGTCGTGGAAACATGACAAGAAGCATGACAAGTAGCAACCTCACGGAAGTACTGCCTGCTTAAAAATACAGACAACATGGTATTGATATTATTACTATTATCATTTAGATCCAGAGCTTCCTTCTCTACACTCTATCTCAGGCCTGGGCAAACTTTGGCCTTCCAGGTGTTTTGGACTTCAACTCCCACAATTCCTAACAGCTTCAGGCCCTTTCCTTTTGCCCCTCAGCCGCTGCGGCTGAGGGCAAAAGGAAGGGGCTGAAGCTGTTAGGAATTGTGGGAGTTGAAGTCCAAAACACCTGAGGGCCAAAGTTTACCCAGGCCTGCTCTATCTTACACATGGAATATGAATAAAGTTCCCAACTTAAGAGGTATAATTCAAGTAAAGCTGCTCACATACACCGTAACAAAATGAGATGGTGTTATGCATGATCACAACACTGCTTTTTGGGTATTTATAAATCAGTTAAATCATTTCTCTTTCCTGTGGATAATACAAGGGCCAATTTAATTTCAAATTATAAAATTAATGCTAGCAAAGTCTCCTTATTCCACAAGCCTTTCACCAGAAATATTGCAGTCAAATAACACAAAAATAATACCGGCCTTGATAAGCAACAAACCTCGAAGTGTCAAGATCAAGGGAAGGGAATTATTTAACAAAAAAATCAAACATGCATATAGAAAACCTACTATACAGCACGAATACTAACCTTCCTAAAGGCCTTAAACTGCATAGGTACAAATAAAAACAATTACAGTATGTGCAACGTTTTCTTCTTTTAAAGCACAAAAGAAAACAACAACCTTGTCTTAAAGTAGTATTTATCAAATAAGGGATTCACTAATCAAAAGGGGGAGGGTTGAAAGAATCTGGCTTGCTGGTCATTACTGGGGAACCTGAATACCAATTAATAATATAGTCATGTGATGTTTACTGTGAGCCAACCTCAACCTTTCCCCAGAAGCGCGTTTTTCCTAAAACAAGCCATTGTATTTTTCATAGTTTAGAGAATGAGCTCTTTATGCACCCACTGGGTTAAATGAGATAAACAAAAACAAAGGCGGTCATCTGGATGCATGGTCGCATCACCCCTGCTTTTGAGATGCCATGTACAGTATATAATACTTTTCTCAACAATCATGGATAGCCTGTGTACTACCGGGTAAAAGTTTCAAGGCTTCATCCTGTTTTATGACTCTCCCTTTCAAGGAGGAAGTTGTGAGTGAAGTGGGCTGTGCTGTTTATCACACTCACCATCTCCCTCATTGCCCAATCGATCTTTAGAAAGGTCCTGTCCACAGACAGATATATATTCCGAATAACAGAATCATATGGGCAGAACCAGACCTCGTAGAGCTGGGAGTTACCCCCAGTTCTCTTGCCCATATTATACACCTCCTGCAATGGCATGCGTGTAATCACATCACAGTAAAGTAGCCTAATTCTGTGGCAAGTATATATAATAAACGTTTTTTAGTGGCAAATAGGCCAAATAAATGAAAGAGTAAATCTTAACAATATACAAACACACAATATCTCACGTAGAGAAGTGGTAAATATAATAGAGTATGATCCCTATGTCGGGAGAGTCTGAGACTTACGTAGCCCGCAATAAAGGAAATAGTTCCAGCTAAAGAGTTCCACGTATGTGATTTGTAATCCAACAATTGAGACGTTCGTGGCCCATAGAAAAATAAATAAATAAATGGAATTGTAATCCTCAGCGGAACCGGTGTTCCTTCGGAGAAACCCTCCGTGTGGAAAAACGAAAAGGTGGGTCTCTAAGTAAGCTGGAGAAAGTAAATATTGTAATCCAAAGGAACCGATGTTCCTAAATACTCTGTGTTCGTCAAAAGTTCAACCGCCTACACGTTAATATATAGGATTCCGTCCCGTAGGCGGTTGAACTTTTGACGAACACTGAGTACACCCCATGCGGCTGGGACAGATCTGCACCTTCGTTCTACACAGTATTAATCCGGGAACATCGGTTCCTCTGTGGGTTACAATACATTTTCTTTTTCCAGCCCATCTGGAGGTGACTTCGCTCCCCATTGTGTTTATTTAGGAACATCGGTTCCTTTGTGGATTACAATATTTACTTTCTCCAGCTTACTCAGAGACCCACCATTTCGTTTTTCCACACGGAGGGTTTCTCCGAAGGAACACCGGTTCCGCTGAGGATTACAATTCCATTTATTTTTTATGGTCCACGAACGTCTCATTTGAGCACCGGCTCAATTGTTGGATTACAAATCACATACGTGGAACTCTTTAGCTGGAACTATTTCCTTTATTGCGGGCTACGTAAGTCTCAGACTCTCCCGACATAGGGATCATACTCTATTACATTTACCACTTCTCTATGTGAGATATTGTGTGTTTGTATATTGTTAAGATTTACTCTTTCATTTATTTGGCCTACTTGCCACTAAAAACATTTATTGATACTCTCTCTTTGGCTGCTTTACTTGTTTGTATTAGGTGTTTTATATTAATTTTTGCTGACTGTTTGTAAGTATATATAATAAACAAGGTCAAAGGAAAGGAGTCTAACCTATGGAATCAGAAGGTATCACATGCAAATAACTCCTGGAAGGGAACACGGGGGCACCATATACCCGACACCCATTTCAGGCTGACACTCATTCCAGACTGGAACATCTCCTTGGGAGCATAAAAAGTGGGTAGGCCCATACTGCGGGCCCCATCGATTGCTATTGTCTTCTGCACAAGTCCTATGAGAGCACAACAGTGCTTTTGCATAATCCATTTCTACAGAGCTTATGCGGAAGACACTTAGCAGACAGCATCCTAAGGCTACTGCACTTAAACAATCTAATTTGTGTACAGCTCTGTTGTAAACCAACAGAAATATAGACGTGATTCCAGGGCTCTATCCCAGGGACTCAAGCCGATGTAGCAAGCCACAGACTTACATGCCCACTTGCCCTCTCTAATCAAAGAGGCACAAGTAGTTAATTAGAGAAACATTTCATCAAAGGAAAAGAAGAAACAACTTAAAAGTATAAGCAAACTGAGCTTAAGCAAAGATTCTACAAGAACTGTACCTAAGCTCTATACGATTTTACAGAGGAAGAATAAATTGTCATTATACCCCCATTGGGTTAACCTTGCCCCTTGGTTGCCTTTTCAAGGTAGTACACATTTACCAAATGGCGGTTCAGGTGTTTACTATATTCACTTTCTTTTTTGAAAGAGCGATCACAGAATATACACACATAGTTCTCCTTGGTGACCTTGGCTTCGGCCTGTTCTTCCGGTGGCTTCTGACTTGTTTTCTCCTTGGCTGTCCGGGCACCATTTAATCCAGAATCGTCGCTGCCTTCTGAGATGTTGTCACTTATGTCGCTGCCATCGTGACTGTGGATGCCTTCGTCCTCTTCCATTTCCTGACTCTCATTTACTACAGTGTCACTGGGTGCTGCGGAAACTAGGCCCGTTTTAGTGCTTTGCTGATTTTTTCCTGGCAACTGTGAGGTGGACGCTCCTGCTGCTGAGTCTTCAGCCCGCAATTCTTCCGTGGAACTGTCATGTTCTGGATGTGGGCTACTCACAGTTTCTCCCTCATCTGTTTCCATTGGCTGAGTCCCTTGTGCCACAGCTGGATTAGTCACCACTTCCATTTCACACATTTGTGTTGTCTGAATATTTTTGGCCACGCTTAATAATGTATCTTCCAACACAGCTGTCTCTTTTTCCAAGGTAGCATTCAAGTTGAGAGCACCAATCCTAGGGGTGACTGCCAGCTCTATTCCAATTTCATTCTCAGAAACAGTTTCTGAAGCGTCCTCTTCGGCCAAGGTCATTTCTGCGTCTTCCATTTCCACCTCCACATTTTTGTCCACAGATTGTGCAGATGGGGACTCTAGATCTTGTATGTTTTCCCCAACATCTGAAGGAATGACGAGTGGTTGCCTATTGCGGGAATCATTAGATGTCTTCCTTTCTTCCTCTGGAGGCTCTACGGGGAGGGCGCCCTCTCCTACAATATCCTCACAAGCGGGCTTGCTGTTATTATTAACAGACTTACTCTTCAGCTCTTTCTTTTTTTTGTTCTTCTTGAGACAAGACTCTTCCTTTTTTGCATCCTCCAATTTATTGTCGTTGTTTTGAGACTCCTGGCATTTCTGAGACTTCTCTGTTTTCTTCTTCTTTTTCGCAATTATATCGTCAACGTCTGTCACAATGTCTTCTGGAACGGAGTTAGTCTCGGCTGTTCTTTTTAGTTTCTTCGTTTTACCAGTTTTCTCAGCCATTTTATCAGTTTTCATGTCTTCATCCTTGTTTTTGGAAAGAGTTTTGCGACTTCGGGTTGTCACTTTCTCAAAAACAATTTTCTTTTCTTTTGGTAAGTTCTCTTTCTTCTCGTTTTTCGGTGGGTTGAATTTCTTTTCTTCTTTTGACATGTTATCCTTTTTCTCTTCTTTTGACAGGCTGTCCTTTTTCTCCTCTTTCGTAGCTCTCTCATTTTTCTTGTCAGCCAGCTCTTTCTTGGCTTGGTCTTGTTCCACTTTATGGTTACTATTATTATTGCCGGCACTAACGTTTTCTGAAATGTTCACTTCATTCTTTTTAGTCCGTAGCCTTACTTTTGAGACATCCATTGTGATATCACAACAGTCGGGATGCCTGGATTTGATGTGATACTGCAAGTTGCATTTCTTGGATGCAGCATACTCACAAACGGGGCAAAGGAACTGTCGTGGGCTGACGTGGAGCTCAACGTGTTTCTTGAAGTTGCTTCGATCAGCTGTTTTGTATTCACAGTGAGGGCAGACCAGTGGCTTTGGACCATCGTGGACCTGCCTTGCATGTCGGGTCACTTCATGCTGGTTTGACGCCACATAGCTGCACTGTTCACATTTAAATGGTTTCTCACCTGAGGCAAAAAAAGTGGGAAACAAGCCAGTTAACATACTGCATAGCTACAGATGCACACAATTGTTTTGGTTGTTTTTTTTCTTGAATTTGAAAATTAAATGATTTTACACTTGGCACATTCACAAAGCACAACAAATACAAAAAGAAACAACAAACATGCAAGCAATCACAAAACCACACATTCCAACTATGTTAAATACATACCAGAAGAGATCACGCAACAGTAATATTAGTAATTCGAATCCAAACCAAACTGGTCCATTGAAGGCAGTGTAGAAAAATGGAAATTACAGGTGAATAGTTGTGTTATACAAATCTTATGTTGCAACCACACAAACCCAAAATTGATTACATTCCCACACTGCTAAAACATTTGTGCAGTGTTAATTCACCACCCCACAGACATTTTCAAGATAACAATATAAAATGTTTGTGTTTCTAATCACTCTTTAAGATTCAGAACACAAAAGGCGAATATATCTCCAACAATGCAACGTCAATGATATCCAAGTGGTTCAACTTAATCTGTGTCTAGGCAAGCGGCATTTGGAAAATATTTTGCTATTAAAATTAATGTATTCTGACTAAGTTTTCCCATATTCAGATTCCTCTATGTTTTGATGCGTTTGACTTTCCACTCTTGTCTAAAACTAAGGTTGCCACCAACAAAATGGAAGGAATTAGATCCATGTGCATAAAACTATGCTGGTGAATGGAGACTTCCCCACTGCGTCTGAGTCAACTCCTTAGAAATGCTACAAAGAAACCCAGAGGACCTTGCAGAAAGGAGTGAGCTGCAATATAGGGGGATCCCCAAAACTGGGTTGCAGTGTTAGATCTAATCTGCTATATTCTATTTAATTACCACCATCTTTTGACTTCTGACTAAGTTTCAGACAGTAATGGGAAACTGTGCAGTGTTCCACAGGGCAGTGTTTCCCAACCAGTGTGCCGTGGCGGCAGAAGCGGCAGTTCAGAAGGAAAAGTAAGTGTTGGGCAGGAGGGGGAAGAAAGGGTGTGAAGGGGAGGGGGAGGAAGAGGTCTCTGTTGAAAGCTGGCATGGGCAAACTTGGTCCTTCCAGGTGTTTTGGACTCCAACTCCCACCATTCTTAGCAGCCTCGGGCTCTTTTCCTTTTCTCCCTCAGCCACTTAAGCAGGAAAGGGCCTCAGGCTGTTAGGAATGGTGGGAGTTGAAGTCCAAAGCACCCAGAGGGCCGAAGTTTTCCCACGCCTGTTTCAGGGACCTTAAAGTGGTGAGCCTCCTTTCAACATTGTGATTCTGGATAGAAAACAAACAACAACACAACATAACATTGTTTGAGTCCACAGTGCTCTCTGGGTGTAGGTGAACTACAACTTCCAAACTCAAGGTCAATTCCCAAGCAAACCCTTTCAGTACTTTCTGTTGGTAATGAGAGTTCAATATGCCAAGTTTGGTTCAATTCCATTGTTGCAAGAGTTCAGGATGCTCTTTGATTGTGTGTTAACTATAAATCCTGTAACTGTAACTCCCAAATGTCAAGGTCTATTTTCCCCAAACTCCATCTGTGTTCACATTTGAGTATATTGAGTATTCATGCCAAGTTTGGTCCTGATCCAACATTGTTTGAGTCCAGGGTGCTCTCTGGATATAGGTGAACTACAACTCCAAAATTCAAGGTCAATGCCCACCAAACTCTTATAGTATTTTCTCTTGGTTATGGGAGTTCTGTGTGGGAAGTTTGTGTCTTTCTGCCATTCCTGCCAGGATATCTATGTTGTGTTCATCGAAACAGGCCCGGTTTTCACACTGAGTGTATAAATACATTAAAAAAACATATTAACTATATGTATGACTGTGTTAGAGTGTCATTTTGTGTCATTTTAGTTGGTGGTGTGCCCCAGGATTTGGTAAATGTAAAAAATGTGCCGCGGCTCAAATAAGGTTGAAAAACACTGCCACAGGGTATAGCTTTCCATTTTTAAAAACATGGGAAAATGCTATGAACTCCTGTTATCTTAATACTAGTTCTTGAGTAAGACCATCTCTTCATGAATAATTAGGTCTAAATTTAAGTCATTAATTTTTCATTCTAAACGAAACAAATAAAAATAAGTGTCAAACAATGAAGAGTCCTAAATTTATGAATAAGGGTATTAACGTCAATTTGTGGTTTTAAGCACAACGTATTTACAACAATAGTGTGTCCCTTCAGATATTGCTGAATTGCATGTTTCACCAGTCCTAAACAGCACAACCAATGGTAAGGAATGCTGGTTGTTGCCATTCAAGAAAATCTGGCAAGCCACATAATTCCCAATTCTGTTCTGCAGGAAAATCCATCCAAACACATACAAATGGGCGCTGCAACAAAATATTTCAGCATGGAATGCTCCTGTTTGCTACTCCAGATAGAAACCATATACTCCTTCGCATTACTTCATCCCATACCCTCAGGCCCGGATTATCCATTAGGCCAACATAGGCCATGGCCTATGCGCGCAAGCAGACAGGGACGCCAGATCATGGCCAAAAAAAAAAATGCAGATGACTCACCGCCGGTCCTCTTCTCCTCCCTCCCTACTTCTGAGGCCACGCTGAGTGGGTCGATCCAGAGGCAGTGGCAGCTGCACGGCGCCCCTTCGCGGTGTCCCATTCACGCAGCGCACCTTTTGCTGCGTCTGGAACGACTCACTCAGCATGGCCTCAGAAGGAGGGAGGGAGGACGAGTGTAGCCCAAGCGACGTCACTCCCTCCGGGAGCGGGGCCCGAGTGATGTCACTCGGGCTCCCAGAGGGAGTGACTCTCCTCCCTCTCTCCTTCCGAGGCCACGCCGAGTTGTCCCAGAGGCAGCAGCAGCTGTGCTGCGTGAATAAGGCGCCGCGTGGAGGGGCGTCGTGCAGCTGCCTTTGGGACAACTCGGTGTGGCCTCAGATTCAGGGAGGGAGGAGGAGTGCAGCCCGAGCGACGTCACTCCCTCTGGGGGTGGGGCCTGAGCGACATCACTCGGGCCCCGCCTCCAGAGGAGTGACATCGCTCGGGCTGCACTCCTCCTCCCTCCCTCCTTCTGAGGCCATGCCGAGTTGTCCCAGAGGCAGCAGCAGCTGTGCTGTGTGAATGGGGCTCCGCTGCCTTTGGGACAACTCAGCGTGGCCTCAGAAGGAGGGAGGGAGGAGAAGTGCGGCCCGAGCGACATCACTCCGTCCGAGGGGCAGGGCCAGAGCGACATCACTGGGCCCCGCCCCGGGGAGTGACGTCGCTAGGGCTGCACCTCCTCCTCCCTCCTTCTGAGGCCACCCCGAGTTGTCCCAGAGGCAGCTGCGCTGCGTGAATGGGGCAAAGGAGGGGGCGGATGCCCACGCAGGCGCACTTGGAGCATGCGGCGGCGCGCGAAAGGGGGCGTAAAAAAGTGTTAATCCGGGCCTGCATACCCTCCCATATCGTTCTCCCTCAGTTAGTCACCATCCCATGCCTAGTATTTTCTCTTGGTTATGGGAGTTCTGTGTGGGAAGTTTGTGTCTTTCTGCCATTCCTGCCAGGATATCTATGTTGTGTTCATCGAAACAGGCCCAGGTTTCACACTGAGTGTATAAATACATTTAAAAACATATTAACTATAAATAAAACCAAATCAAAAATATTGACCAAGCATTTAAATGAAAAGAAAGAGGCGCACTTCAAGTAAAATCAGGCCTACAAATTGAGAAGAAAGTAAAATATTTAGGAATCTTTATTACCTCAAATAATATACAGCTACTCAAGAACAATTACGAATATCAATGGAAAAAAATCCAATCAGATTTAGAAAAATGGAAATGGCAGAATCTCTCGCTCCTGGGCAGAGTAGCGACAATCAAGATGTCAGTCCTTCCGAAATTATTATTCTTATTCCAAAATATCCCAATCTTGAGAAACAGCCATATGTTCGATAAATGGAACAAGGAAATAAGGAAATTCATATGGAAGAACAAGACTCCCAGAATAAGCCTGAAATCAATGACAGACGAAACAAAGCGGGGAGGATTTGCCCTCCCCAACTTAAAATTATACTATGAAGCCTGTAATCTAACAGCCATCAAGGAATGGGTATCGCTGAGGAACAGCAATATGCTGGCGCTGGAAGGCCACGACCTACGGGCCGGATGGCACGCGTACCTTTGGTACGAAAGGAGGAAGGTGGAGAAGGACTTCAGCCACCACTACATAAGAGCCGCTTTAATCAAAACCTGGGAGAGATACAAAGCAGGCTTCTTCAATGCCACGCCCCTATGGATATCCCCACTGGAGGCTTTCTATAAAAAAGAGCTCGCCAGCACCAATTGGCCAACTTATAAATACATTCTAAAGAGGGCACAAGGGAAATGGGAACTGAGAACCATTGAGGAACTGAGGAAAGAAGGATACAACTTATCATGGTTCCAGTACCACCAGATATTCCAGAACTTTAAATCAGACAAGAACAACGGATTTATGACTACGGGCCTCTGGGAACAGATTATAGACAACAACAAAAAGAACATCAGCGTCCTATATAAAACAACTTCTCAGATGGGACACATGAGACGAACAAGTCAAAAGCTGTCATACGAAGTGGGCTCAAGACTTGGGACATTCCATCTTACTAAGACAATGGGAGGAAGTATGGAATGACAAACTGAAAATCAGTGCATCATCGGATATAACAGAGAACTGGCTGAAAATGCAGTATCGATGGCACCTCCACCCAACAAGACTCGCAAAGTTCAATAACAACAGCTCCAGCGTATGCTGGAAATGTAAAAAGGAGATCGGAACTTATATACACCAATGGTGGAGGTGCAAAATCTCTCATAAATACTGGACAACGGTACATAGAGAAACGGAGAAGATACTGAAGATTCGATTCCCCATTGACCCCCAACACTATCTGCTGGGACTATCCAACCCGCTATTTAACAAAAACCAGGAAAGAGTGTTCTTCCTGCTCAGTGCCTGTAGCCGGATTGTACTAGCACGCCACTGGAAAAAGGATACCACTCCGGAAATAGAAGAATGGATCCTGAAGGTGTTCGACATGATCCAAATGGAGGCGATAGCCCAAAACATGAACAACAAAAAACAGAAAACGGATTGGACATGCTTTAAAGACTACCTACAAAATGGGAAGTTCAAATGTATAATAGACTTAAACGACCTCTAAATATAATATAAGGGATAGAGCACTAGCTAGAAACTCTCTAGATTAACAATTCACAGAATCTTATTTTTGAAACTGATTAATGTATATACTCTTGTGTTACGCTCGGGAAGTCTTTGTAATACCCCCCTATCCCCACGTTTCCCTCCCGAGCACTACCCCCCCTCCCCCCTCCCCCGCATCCCTAACCCCTAAGTGGTCTTGGACCACAGAAAAGACAATAAAAAACTAAAAAAAAAAAAAAAAAAAAACATAATAACTATATGTATTACTGTGTTAGAGTGTCATTTTGTGTCATCTTGGTTGGTGGTGTGCACCAGGATTTTGTCAATGTAAAAAATGTGCCGCGACTCAAAAAAGGTTGGGGAACACTGCCTTAGTTTGTTTAAAGTTCAGACTAGAACTAACAGAACAGATTCACTGCCACATGTAGATAGGAGCGTCCAGCTACTGCTGCTTTTAAATGCAGAGCTGAGAGCTCCTGGTCATAGAAACATGTATTGCTCAAAAGGAGACAACTTCAGAAAGAAGTAACATGGCAAGGTAAAAGTTTAAAAATATTAAATTTTGTTTCATGATTTTTGCTTATCACTATGGGGTGGGGGAAAGATTAGCTTGTTTAACACATCAGCCATTGGCACTGTTATACCTAGCAGAATAACCTCACACTACTCAGTGTAACAGAAGTTTTAACTGTATTGATTCAAACCAACCACAGGCCAGGGACCATGAATGATCATGCACAGAACTCCTGCTCTGGGTTCCTTTAAGAAACCGCTACTCTTTCCTTACCCAGGTTTAAGCAAGAGAAAGTTTAAAATCCAAAGAAACATATTGCTTATGTACCTGCAGTAGCACTAGCAAACTGTTTTAAGAATTGGAAGGGGTGAAAAGGATCAAAGATTAATACACAACTACCACCATAATTTGGGCCAGCACTTTTTTCAGATACATAGAGAAGTCAAGGTATATATTTTTTATTTATTTATTTATAAATTCGATTTGGTAGACCGCTCTCTCTGGAGCCCAGAGCGGTTTACAACATAAAATCAATAAAACATCAATAAAACCAATAAAAGACGTATACCCAACAACCCCACTCCCCACAACTGATCCCGGCAAGCAACAGTATGCAGAAGCAATACATGGCAGGACGGTATGTTGGCAGCTGGCAAATAGGAGGCATCAGTTGGGACCAAATGCCTGCCTGTATAACGTATCTCCTCCGGCAAAGAGTTCCAGAGGGTCGGAGCGGCCACTGTAAATGCTCTCTGCCGGGTGCTTGACAGCCTACTGATCTTAATACTGGGGACCCCTAGTAGATTAAGCCCCTCTGAGCGCAGTGATAAATTTTAATGAATTTTATGCCAACCTTTTCCGAGAATAATACCCACAGCAAAGATAATATATAGGCGTGGAACATATGAGTATCCTTCCCACCACACACATAGTAGTTTCAGTGTTAGATGGCAAATTACTTCCCCAAAACAGAAATATATTGAATAACTGAGAAAAGGAAACATCGCTCATCCTCAAAATACTACTACCACTCAACCACTCAAGGTGGAGAAACTTTCAGAGGCTGCATGAGGCCTTCAGATAGTATACAACTACTGCCAACAACTGCACAGCATTTTTAAAAATACAACCTATCCTGACCTCCATAATGCTCTCAAAATGCCCTTTTACCAACCTGAGTGAGTCCGCATGTGCCTGGTTAAGTGAGTCTTCTGAGAACTTGAATAAGGACACATAGTACACTGATAGGGACGTTCTCCTGAGAAACAGAAACAACGTTTAAGCTTATTTACTTCGCTCGTAAAAACCAAACAAATAACTAAGTAAGACAGGTTTATGAAAGAAAACGTAAAATAAACATCATACCTGGGTTCAGAATTGTATGCAAATTTCTTCCTCATTCAGTCTACTAAATCTAGTGATGCTTCAAATTCAAAATTATTCTTTTAAAACCTCATATCTTTCACTTAAAAACTAACCCTCATGCCCTTCAAATGTAGGTGTTGCTAGTTAGACCTGACTATTTTACAAAGAATGGAATACAGACTTAATCAGCTTTGGGGTAATAGGACTTAAAGTAGCTATGAGTTTTTAATTAAAAATATGCTCTGCAATGGGTGACAGTCCTAAAAATAAAACGAAAAGTGTTCAAATTATTAAGCAACAGAAAAAACTATCATTGTGAGGGGGATTTTGTTAAAGAAAGCTGACTGAATTTATAAAACAAGTCGTTATTCAAAGTTATTAATTTCCATCTATATATATAAAAAGAGAGCTGTCGTCCAAAGTAGCCGATAGACAGCAAAACCACACAAGGCAGAAACACAAAAACAAGCCACACAACCCCCCACCGGAAGAGGTACGTTTACCAACAAAAAAAACGGTACTGGAGTCGTGGAGGCCTTCGTCCGCCGGCCAGCCACACCAGGCAAGGCCCCGGCTTCGGCGAACACACCGGCCCTTCCTCTTCCTTTTAGCTCTTCATCAGGCAGCGGTGCTGCCATCCATTTCCCTGTGGCGGCGCTGCCTGATGAAGAGCTAAAAGGAGGTGGAAGGCCTGCTGTGTTCGCCGAAGCTGGGGGCTCGCCTGGTTTGGCTGGCTGGCGTACAAAGCCCTCTGCGGCTCCAGTACAGGCCATGGAGCCGCTGAGGCCTCCGTACGCCAGCCAGCCACACCAGGCGAGGCCCCTGCCATTCCTCTTCCTTTTAACCTCCGGAAGCCGCCCCGCCCAAAAGGAGGAGGAAAAAGCCCACCAAAGAAGGAGGCCCAGGAGGAAAGGGGAAAACAGAAAGGAAGACAGACAGGGGGGAGAGAGGGCAGGGAAAAAGGAAAGGAAAGGATAGAAGGAGGAGAAGGGAGGGAAGGGAGGGAGAAGGAAGGAACACATACACACACACACATATACATGCACAGAAATATACAAATACACATACATACACACATATACACGCATATACATATACAAACACACATATACATAAGTACACACATATACACGCATACACATATACACATACTGTATACATAACTACACACACAGTCCCCAAGTTACAAACATCCCACAGCAAAGCGTGGCCGGGTCAGCTAGTTATATATGTAAACCTTACAACAACCATGCAAGCAGGGGGGTAATATTATTTCCCATATGGGGTAGAAATAGGCTAGTGGCAAGAAACAGTGGGTTGCTTAAAGTTGTTTAGTAAACACATGGTTGGGTGTTATATTCAAGGATTTCCTGCCCCACATTCTTAGCCAAGTGCCCACAAATCAATTCCTCTTCATTTCTGACTAAGATACAAGTGAAAGTATGAAAGAAGATCTCTCACGGCTTCCAAGCTGCAGCAAAAACACGAAGAACTATAACTCTTCCTCTGAGCTTCGAGCTATTTGAGAGGGCTTAGGGGCATGTGCTCAGGTTTAAAACAGGGCTCTGCCATGTCTCCTGGGTCATCGGTTGGGAGCCCCTCCCTACAACACTAACTGACACTCTGGACCCAGAGTGAAGAGCATGTTCTACCATGTCTCCGGGGTCATCAGTTGGGAGCCCCTCCCCCCGGCAACATTATAGTAATATATAATACTGATATTGTGCTGTGATAATATTATAATATATTGTATAATATTGATAATATTATAATGTCATACAATATAATACTAATAATAATACAATATAATAGTTTTATATTTCATATTACATTTCATATTATTAATAATATTACAGTATAGTGGTATAGTACAGTATAGTAATATATAATACTAATATTGTGCTATGCTAATAATACAATATATTGTGTGTAATTGTAAGTCCCTCTGAGTCCCCTTCAGGGTGATAAGGGCAGCATATGAATGTCGTAAATAAATAAATAAATAATTTAATGGCCAAACTAAAACTGTATTTGTCAACACCCCAACTCTTCCTCCTCTCCAGATAGTCTTTCTTAGGGACATGTCAATTTGAAGACTGCTATTTAAAGGAGCCCCAAGCATCTTTAGGCCACTACATTCAACACTTCCCTTTCTTGCTCTAGAGCAGGGGTGGGGAACCTACGGCTCGGGAGCCAGATGTGGCTCTTTTCATGATTGCATCTGGCTCTCCCTCTTCCTTCCTTTCTCCCCCTTCACCCTTTCCTTCTCTCCTTCCTTTTCCCTCCCTCTCCCCCCTTCCTTCCTTCCTTCCTTCCTCTTCCTTCCTTCTTTCCCCTTCATCCTTTCCTTCTTCTCTCCTTCCTTTTCCCTCCCTCTCTCCCCTTACTTCTTTCCTCCATTCTCCCTCTTCCTTCCTTTCTCCCCTTCACCCTTTCCTTCTCCTTCTCTCCTTCCTTCTTTCCTCCATTCTCCCTCCCTCTTCCTTCCTTCCTCTTCTATTCTTTTTCCCAAAGTCTTCCTTTCCTTCTCCTTCCTTTCTTTTCACTTCCCTCTCTCTCCCCTTCTTTATTTTCTTCTTTTCCCTTCATTGTTTTACTTTTTCCTCACTCCCTTTCTTTTCTTTTCCCCACCCTTTCCTTTCCTCCCTTCGCATTTCCTCCTTTCTTTTCCCCTCCTTGTCTCTCTCCTGTTTTTCTTCCTTTTCCATAGTCCGTTCTACTTTTCTTTCTTCCTCTCCCCCTCCTTCCTTTATTTCCTCTGTCTTTCTTTCTTTCCCCTTCCCTTCCTTCTGTCTTCTCTTCCTTCCCAGAGTCCTGAGCATGCCTTTTGCAGAGCCAGGTCTGAAGTGTCCTGTCATTCTGCCGGGGGAATCCTTTTCTCATAGGATGTACGTATAGACTCACATTTAGTTGAATTCTTAAAATATATTATATATTACAGTATATGGCTCTCACTGAAATAAATTTCCAAATATTTTGCTTTTATGGCTCTCTGAGTCAAAAAGGTTCCTGATCCCTGCTCTAGAGTCACTCATCTACCTAACTCTAGACTTCATTATCCTGGTTTTTAAGCCACACAAACGGTGATCGCTGTGCAACCACTAGGACAGCCATTAAGGACTCTTCCACACAGCTGCATAAAATCCACATTGAAGTGGATTTATGGCAGTGTAGACTGAGATAACCCAATTCAAAGCAGATATTGTGGATTGTCTGCCTTGATATTTGGGTTATATGGCTGTGCGGAAGGGCCCCAAGTCAGTCATCCCGCAAGGATCAAGTCAGCTGGGTCTTCACAACAACAAACATGTTCTAAATACCAGAACCTACCGTAAAATAGAGAAAACTAAAAATCAAAAGTAACTGTGTCATATATGTGATAAGAACACATGGGTGACACTTCATATATAAGAAAGGACCCTGCTCATACAGCTATATAGACCCTGTTTATTTCAATGGAACTAGAGGGTAAATATGGTGCTTGCGATTAAAATACTATTTTCCCACGTTCCTCTGTTGACACCCAAGGAGCTTTTTTTATTTGAAAGAGGGTTGAAAAGGGAGCTTTTAAGGAAGACCGCGGTTCTGATATACTTTTAAATTTTTTGTAATATAGCAGATGTTTAAACATTATAAGTTTGATATTTGTAACAATGTTTTAATCAGACTGTGTGTGGTCTTAAATCCTAGATTTAAAGTAGGATTGGAAGAAGGAATGGTAATAGTAGTGCTTGAGAGTGACATTATTAGTTCAATTCCAATTGCCTTTACCAATCAAGACAGAAATGTACTGTATTTTTCAGAAAATAAGGAATCCTACATACTTCAACATCCAAAAAAGGTTTCAGCACTACTTAAAGCCACATACAATGGCAACAAGCATGTTTTCTATGCAAGAACCCAATAACTAGGAAAAACTTGTATTAAAACCATTTGAGATTTGCATTTTCAATTTAAATTACAAATGTAAACTTTTTAACAAATTGTCTTCAAATTACTTCAGTATTTTTGTCCTCCTATTCCCTGTGCTATTGTGGTTCAAGATAACAGCTTCTAGTATTTATTTATTTATTTAATTCATTTATATTCTGCCCGTCTCACACCGCAGGGGACTCAGGGCAGATTACAATGTACACATTAATTACATTTAGACATACAAACACACAAGACAGACAGAGGCAATTTAACATCTGGCCACCAGGGGGAGCTGTCGCACTCCATCACTCCTCAGCATGTTTTTTTCTGGAGATCTTTTTATGGCCTCGTAAATCAGTTAAATTTAGCCTCCCACTAAGTGGTACCTTAATTTCCTACTTGACAGATGCAACTGTCTTTCGGGTTGCAAAGGTTGACAACAGGCTACACAATAGGACGAGAGCCCACCTTGACCCAAGCAGGCCTCGAACTCATGACCTTCTGGTCAGTAGAGATCTTATGCAGCTGACACCCAGCCAGCTGCGCCACATTCCCGGTGCTAATTGATCAATTAGTATTCCTAGACATGTTTGCTAAAGTGTTGGGGGAGAGGGCAAAAATAATCTTCCTGCCTTGATTACTTACTTGAAAAGCTTTTTAATTAACATTCATTTTGACAAAAGCAAAACTATTATAAATCACATGCTGTGGCCCTATGTACATGATTTTTCTCTCTCTCAAAATAGCTAATGCAGTGGTCATCTGCTGGGGAAAAGGCACACAGCATCAATTCACTTTAATATGTTTTTTAACCATGCAAATTAAGAGTGGTGTGGTCCAAATCTATGAAGAGATAAGGGGCTTAACAACAAAGGTAGTTTGTCCAGTAAACTATCAGTTTTGTTACAGCAGCAAAGATCCTAACTAACTACCATGCTATGGTAACGGGGTTCACTTTTTTCTTCTTATTCTTGAAGGCTTGTTCTGAATAGCATGCAAACTGCTTCTCACAATTCTTTAGCTGTAATTACTTACCTCTTCAGTTAGCAGATCGGCCAGCACAAAGGGAGGGAAAGATCACAGTGAGGAACAAAACTATAAATATTAAATTTAGTTTCTTATCATATTCTTAACTTGAATTGTTACCAATAATCATTATCACATTGTACAATGTCACATCCTCATCAGTATTTTACATTGCATAATGAATGTCTCTTAATGAAGAAAGTGCAAAAACAGAGTTACTACTGAATGTTAAAAAAACAAAAGGTCAGGCTCATCTATGCCTGTGTTTCCCAACCGCTGTGCACACTACTGTTCCGTGAAGGATCATCTGGTGTGCCACGAAAACGTCTCTTCCCCCCTTCTTCCCCCTCCTGCCTGCTGCTGCTGCTTGGGGGAGGAAGAGGAAGGGCCGGCCAGCGGCAGCAAAGAAGAAGGGGCTGGGGCACCGCCTCCTTCGGCTGTTTCCCCTCCGCGCGCCAGCCAGCCGGCCCATCCCAGCTGCCAGGGAGGGCCTGGGCACCTCGGGGAGCCTCGGAAGAAAGGCCCTGCCTGGGAGCCGAGTTTGGCCCTCTCGCATCTTCCGCCGAGCCCCGGAAGGAGACGCAAGCCGGCCAAACCCGGCTCCCAGGCAGGGCCTGTTCCCCAGGCTCTCCCTCCGCTTGTGAGGGAGACCTGGGGGAACAGAGCAAATCTCAGGCCCTGGCTGCTTCCAAACCACGGTTTGGAAGCAGCCAGGGCGCGAGATGCATCTCCTCCATTTCCCCAGGCTCTCCCTCCGCTTGTGAGGGAGACCTAGGGAAACGGAGCAAATCATGGACCCTGGCTGCTTCCAAACCGCAGTTTGGAAGCAGCCAGGGCCCGAGATGCATCTCCTCCGTTTCCTTGCGGGGAGCCTTTCTCCCGGTTCGCGGCTCCACCCAGCCCGGCGGAGCCACAAACTGGGAGAACGGCTCCCCGCAGGGCCCCGCCCCTCCCTCCTCCCCTTCGGTGCACGCGAAACCACTCTCAGCCTCTCTCCGGCTCCCTGTCTATTTTCCCCAAACTCCATCTGTGTTCACCTTTGGACATATTGAGTATTCATGCCAAGTTTGGTCTTGATTCAACATTGTTTGAATCCAGAGTGCTCTCTGGATGTAGGTGAACTACAACTCCAAAACTCAAGGTCAGTTAACTATAAGTATTACCGTGTTAAGAGTGTCATTTTGGTTGGTGGTGTGTCTCGGCTCAAAAAAGGTGGGGAAACACTGATCTATGCCACAGTCATTTAAATTCATGTGTATGGGTGTGACAATAAATAAATCCAAAAGGGAAAAAAATCAACTTATTCAAAATGTGGTGCTGAATCAAAGTTCTATCGGTACAATGGAATTTCAAAAAAATCCATTAAATCAGGACACCAGAAAATGATTGTAATGAAGTTGATTGCTTAACTTTCCTTTTGTACACCCACCAATATCCGCTAACCAAGCAAGTCAACAGCATGCAATTATAATAAAATGGACAGGTGGTTCTCTAATTAGGAATTTATTCAAGTTTTTTATTCATTCAGTAACAGAAACTGGTTTCTTTCTCTAAAAAAAAATTCTAGTGAGCTGCTAATGTCGTAAGAAAAAACAATATTTTCATGATAAGAGCAGATACTACAAATCTAATCAATTTAGTTAAGGTTTATTCTTTTATCCTCTAGCATGCTGCCAACACAAAAGGGTAAGTACTAGGCTTGTTTGATCAAGGGGAAAAAATGGTTCAAAACTCGTTTCGGATGTAGGGGGCGCTGGCAATTCAATTCTGAAATGATTTCTGGGAAAAGAATTCCAAAAAAAGTCAGAATTTTCCAAAATTTTCGAATCGCTTTGTGGCTGTGATTGCGCAATTAGTAAAAACCTGCAAACTGGACAGGCAAAACTTGGGGGATTCCCTTTCCGTCAGTTTTAGACCACTACTGACAAAACTTGTCACAGTGGTAGAAATTATTAGCAGATTATAGATTTCTAGTTTCTAAAACTACAATGTGTAAACAGACAAAGGGGCCTCAAAACTGTTATGGTGTGGCTCCCCAAGGAAAAGATTAGATTAGGAGATTTCTAGTTTCCAAAAGAACATGTAACCCCAAGCAGACAAAAGGGCCTCCAAACTTTTGTGTGTTTTCCTAAGGAAATGATTAGCAGATTAAAGGAGATTTCTAGTTTCCAAAAGTACAACGTGTAACCCCAAAGAGAGGAAAGGGGCCTCCTAACCTTTATTGTGTTGTTCCCCAAGGAAAAGATTAGATTAGGAGATTTCTAGTTTCCAAAAGTACAACTTGTAACCCCAAGGAGAGAAAAAGCCCTAAAACTTGTATTCCCTGCATTAGGAAGGGAATTATTAGCAGCAAAGGGGAATTCTGGTTTTCCAAAGCACAGAAGTCAAACCCCGGGAGAGGAAAGGCTCTTAAAAGTTGTATTCCCTGCTTCAGGAAGGGAATTATTAATCAGACTGTAGTAGATTGCTAGTTTCCAAAACTACAACGTGTAACCCAAAATAGACAAAGGGGGTCCTTAGTAGTATTTTGTGTGGTTCCCCAAGGAAATTATTTGTTCCCAACTCTGTCCTTCCCTTGCAAAGCGGTGGCGTGGCACCTTTCCCGCCCTAGTCCCTTTCCCTTTGTGTCCCCAGCACGCAATAAGCCCACGAGACACACACGGACCTTTTTAAAGGGCAATGGCTGCCGTGCCGAAACCCCGCCCCTCCTGAGGTGGTTTCCCCTCATTGGCTGGAGGCAAGCATCCCAGCATGCAAGCAGCTGCTTGCCTCCAAACACTGATTCATTTCCATTCACTTCCTGAATCGGAAAAAAGATGGCGAAAGTGGCTTTGAAAGGGCAAGAAAACTTCCGGGTTCCCAAATAGTTTCAAAATTGCTTCAAAATTGCTTCAAAAAGGGATTTATTCCTATTTTAATCCAAATTATGAAGAATCCGAAAGGACCTACCCATGCCTAGTAAGTACACACACACCATCAGCATTCTTAAAATCAGCAAAGGTTCTATCCTTACTGCACAAGCTATAAAACCAACATTTATTACAATTAGTCTTAGGAAACAGAGAGGCATCACTCACCTGTATGCGTTCGAATATGTTGAACATAGTTATTCTTCCGATCCGAGAAGTAGGAGCACTGTAAGCATGTGTACACTTTTCGTGGAAAATGGTTCCTTAGGTGCTTCTTCCAATGGTATTCACTTATTGTTGTGTATGTGCAAATTGTACATTTGTAGACCTTTTCATTTTCTCCAGCTTTATTGTGATGCTTCAAGTGAGCCAGATAGTGATCGTATCTATTAGTGTTGTAGCCACAGCGATCACACCTTATAGGCCCCTTGGAGAAATCAACTTCATCTGTAGTGCTGCTGGAGTCAACTTCATCGTGCTTCTCGGCCTTTTCTTCTACTATGAATCTCTTAGCACTGTGCACCCGAATGTGGTGGACAAACTCCTGCTCTGATTCTGCCTCATACTGACAGGGCTTACAACGAAACGGTTTGTTCTTCAAGCTTTTGCCTCTATCATCTACACTCTCTGAGGCATTTGACAACTGGAAGCCCTCTGGGATCTCTGAAAAATCAAAATCTTCTGGGTCACCTGGCAACCGAAAGCCCTGAGGACCATCGGATAACTGGAAATCATCTGGGTCACCTGACAACTGGAAATCTTCTGGGGACCCTGCCATTGGAAAATCCTTATCCAGGCTACACTTAAGAGAACGAGAAGACTCTGTCGGTTCTTCTGTTTCAAGGCTACGAACGTCCGGCGATCCAAGGGTTCTCACTTCTATATCACCCAGGTCTTCATGATCACGCTCCATAGCATGTGCATCCTCTGCTCCTTCTCCATCGCTATCTGAAAAATTGGCATTGCCTACAGTTGTCAGTTCAGCCATTTGCCTCTCTTCATCAACCATGTATTCGCAGCAATTGCCACTAACTTCTCCTGTTAAGGCTACATTTGCCAACATAATAAGCTGAGGAGCTGCCAGCTCAGCTTTGGAAAGTTCGGAAAAGTCATACATGTCGTTTGACAAAGTCATGTTGAGGTTAGTATTGCCAGAAAACAGGCTGCTGCCACCAGACTGTCCCAGGACTTGCATTGCCATAACTATTCTGTAAAAAAAAAAGGAATTTTTTTCGTAAGTTGAATGCCTACAAAATCCATGCTGTAGTATCGAAAAATTAAAACACTTCAGACAACAAAGACCATGTAATCAAGACTAAAATTCGAAGACAGAGATATACAGTAAATTACATGAATTAATGAACTTTAAAAATAATGAATTAATGAAGTTTAAAATAACTGGTTTGTAAATTCCCTGTGTTTTGTAGATTGTATTTTGTGGTGCATGTACTCCATGTGGTTTTTTTATTTTGTTTTGTTTTGAGTCATCCCTATACGTATGTGTTTGTAGAGCTTGTGTTTTCTTTCTGTATTGGGAATTATTTGTGAGGTTTCCCTGCATGTTTATACATGAGTAAGCCCAGAAATAAAACCAAGTTTAAAAGAATATTTCCTTTCATAATAATGAATAAAATGCTTTAAATAAGATTTTTGTAGATTAATTCTCCCCAAATTACACTATGTAACAAAATTTGAAAAATGTTCTGTTCCTGATTTGAAAGTGTTATTTTCTGTTTATGTACGTACTTTGAAAGTAGTGGTTATATTCCAGAAATTTCATTTTTGTGGCTGCCACAAACTATGTTGAATTGGTTAACTTGAGATATTCATTGAAAAACTATAGCAAAATGTGATGATGCAGGATGTCTTGCAAAGACAATTTTTTGCAGTTTAATGAACTTTTTCCAACTTTTTATGATAGAACCATTATCATAAATAATCATAAAAGGGGGGGACTAGTTCCCTCATTTCAAATAGCTTAAAAACTACTATACTGTTAGTTCATTTTTAATTGAAAGTCTTAGTTTTCCTTTCTCGATTCTTTTTAAGGGTGTCAGTATTTTATACTGCAATGGACACCATGGAGGATGTTATTGTTAGTGTGTGCATTCAAGTTGTTTTCAACATATAGCAAGATTTGTTCAGAGGTTTGCCTAAGATTATTCAGTGGGTTTAATGGCTGACCAGAGATCTGAACCCAAATCTCCAGAGCCTAGGTGCAAAACGCTGCAGCTCGGCTGCTGGCAAGCGTTCCAACATGCTGCCATATTACTCCCATCTTACGCGAACTGCAGTGGCTCCCAGTGGAGTACCGGATTACCTTCAAAGTGCTGGTTCTGACCTTTAAGGCCTTGAATGGTCTGGGGCCAGTGTACTTAAGGGACCGCCTCGCCCTATATTGTCCCACCAGACCACTGCGATCAGAGTCACACAACCTTCTCGTAATCCCAAGTTGTAAAACCTATCACTTGACTTCAACGCGGAGGAGGGCTTTCCGCGTCATCGCTCCAACTCTTTGGAACGCGCCCCCTCCAGAAGTTCACGCCCTGACTAGCTTGCTGGCTTTCCGGAAGGCCTGCAAGACCTTATTGTTTGAACAGGCGTTCGGCCCTTAAAACTGCAGGCCCTCTGTAGTTATAACTGCAGGCCTCTGGTGCCTAATGCCATACGTTGTCGGGTTGCTTGTATTGCTTGTATGATTTTTATGTATTTGCATATGCTTTTAATTGTGTTTTTAACTGTGTTTTTACTGTGTTTTTTACTGTGTGGAAGTCGCCCCGAGCCGGATGGGAGTGGCGATGGACAAATCCAAATAAATAAATAAAAAATAAATATATAAATAAATAAACCACCATTGCCATGTCTACACAGAAGCAAAAAAATGTTGTTTTCATAATACTGATGGCTAGTGTTCTTGCTGGGGGGTTTTGACCACCAACTGTCAAAACTAATGCAGTTCCTTGTTGTTTATGTATTCCTCATTGTTCAGCACTTCGGAGTTCTACTTACAATTTTAAAAATGAGTAAACTGTGTTTTTTACTGTGTGGAAGTCGCCCCGAGCCGAATTACATTTTTGTTGCAAAATGTAATTATTTTCTGATTACAATGAACTTTTATCAAGCATTATAATTTTAATCCAAACCAGTATACCCGTTTTTTTAAACTATAGTGTGTGTGTGTTTGTGTGTGTGGTGGGGAGGGTTGTCTTTCGTGTTTGTGCAAAGAGAATTTCTATTCAAAACTGTTGTCATAGCAAAAATGTAGTTTACCATTTAGAGAAGATTTTAGCTCTGCCTTGAGCTCATGGAATTGGATAGATGCTTGTTGCAAAATGAATGAAAGGTAAGGAGTAGTTCAGAAAAAAGAGTGAAAGAAGTATAGCTTGAGGACATGATAAAAAAGACTTGAGCACAGAAATATACCAACATGGCAGAACTTTGGTACAAGACATAATGAGAAATCACATTTTAAAAAAACCAGGACTGGTAAACCACTTTCAAACCATAGTTTTCAGTCAAGAGTGTTTTGCCAAAACATAAAGCATGTTATACTAGCTGATGTAGACTCAAGAGGTTCAAGCCAATCACTGTTTGGCTAAACAAATGCTGTCATAATAATTATCTGCAAATGAAGCCACTGTGATCAATTTGTTTGATAATATTTAATTTATTTAAAACATGTTTACTCCACCCTTCTCCACCCCCAAAGGGGGACTCAGGGCGGCTAATACTTCACAGTACAACTTTGGATCAATATTTTGATAAGCTGGTAGCTCTTCGCTCCCTAACCTTGCACACCTACCCATTCTCAGTCTCACCCATTCAAGAACAAGCATTAATAGGCATATATGTATTTTAGAGGAAGGTAAATCTTTTCAAGTACTCCTGTTGCTTGACTCTTACTTGGGTTTCTGGGACAGAGATATAGGAGAACTGTACAATTGTGTTTGCTTACATTACATAATGCTGTTCATCATAATTAACTGGTGATAATTTATTTAGAATTTAATTAGTCATTTGGAGTCTCTTTTAAGAGAGAAAAGGGGGATATAAATAATAAATAATGTTGTTTTTAAATAAACATTGATTGTACGGAAGTTATCAGTACTACTGAAAAGTAAGGCTTTAATATTATTTGATGTCTAACAAGATTTATAAAAATCCTTGTTAAAATCACTCTTAGCACCCTTCCACACAGCCATATAACCCAGAATATCAAGGCAGAAAATCCCACAATATCTGCTTTGGTTATCTGAATCCACACTGCTATACATTCCAGTTCAAAGCAGAAAATGTGTGATTTTATTCAGCTGTGTGGAAGGGGCCTTAGATATATAGTCATTGGAAGGGGCCTTAGATATATAGTCAGTTAAAGGATGACACATTTTAGTTATGTGCTTCCATATAAATAATAGTTAAACAGAGTTTTTATGCAACCTTTTCCAGGAGAACACAAGGGGAGATATATACCAGTACACATCTAATAATTCAGCACAATGGTTGGCTGCTTTGTCTGATCCTTTGGGGTGGGTGGGTGGGCGGGTGGGCGTGCTCTGCTGAAAAATGGCCCAACTTTTCAGCAGTAAATACTGAGAGGGAGCCAACAATAAGTGCTAGGCAAGACTAAGGGTACTTCTGTTCTTTGGCTGATCAACACATTTGGTTCCTCAACACCAACACTTCTATACTAGAAAGCACCACTTGCTCGGCACTGTTAGTACTTGCATATAAATTCATCACAGTTAAATCCGTACCAAACTAAGACTGGGGAGGGGCTTCTTATTACCATATGCAGAAAGAGTTTCACTGGGGGCCCTTCCACACAGCCCTATATCCCAGAATATCAAGGCAGAAAATCCCACATTATCTGAGTGTGGATTCAGATAGGCCAGTTCAAAGCAGATATTGTGGGATTTTCTGCCTTGATATTCTGGAATATAGGGCTGTGTGAAAGGGCCTGGATTGGGGGGGGGGGGGAATGAAAGAGAGAGCATAAGGTCACAGCTGAAGAGAGGTCTGAGTAGGGCTAAATGTTCAAGTATGTACACACAGGGAATGTCACACAAAAATAATTTTCTGGTGTTAATGGGGCAGTCTCTGCATATCTAACCTCAAATACATGTAATAAAAAAATAAATTCCCAATTCTCATAAAGCACACTGACACTAAAAAAAAACAAAAAACCAACTACAAGTTCTACAAATCATTCCCTGAATTTAAAATCAAAATTATTATGGTGGATTAAAATTCCCATTTCATGAACATACACTATTTTGGTTGGGGGATATCCTACCACTATCTGCCTCACATGGCCCATGTGAAAATATCTGAAAGTGCATTAAAGACTACAAAGTCTGTGCAAGTAATTTTGGGCATACATTCTTGGGAGCTGATAGTAGGGACTAGACTCCTAGGATGCTCCATTAATTTAAGTCCACTACTTCCATTCTATAATATCAGAACAAAAGGTCCAGCTAAATCCAGTATTCAGCTTGTAAACAGGAAATGAAGGGAATAGCCAAATCCATTTTATGCATGAAATATGTTTGGGGTGCGCTATCCAGTGTTTTGGGAACCAATCCTGTTACGCCGATTAACAATTCACTCACAACAAATAACATTTCAAAGGTCAGGCCTTCTTAAGACTGTCCACATGGATAGCTCTTTTCTTATTCTGGATAGTTTCTACACTGTACAAGCTAAATATTGAGCCCTGAAGCTGCCCGGGGGTGATTAATATGTAAACAGGCCTTCTGGTCACTGAAGCTGAACTCCTCCCTCTCCCAGGGCCCCTCCCACATTATCTGCTTTGAACTGGAATGTACGGCAGTGTGGACTCAGATAACCGAGTTCAAAGCGGATATTGTGGATTATCTGCCTTGAGATTCTGGGTTATATGGCTGTGTGGAAGGGCAATATGACATATTTATACAGGGAAAGTAGGACCCTTCCACACAACCATATAACCCAGTGTATCAAGGCAGAAAATCCCATAAAATATCTGCTTTGAACTGGGTTACCTGAGTCCACACTGCCATATACTTCAATTCAAAGAAGAAAATGTGGGATTTTCTTCAGCTGTGTGGAAGGGACCCTAGTCTCAAAACTCTTGGTCCTTCAGGAATTCACAACAAAATACCCATACATCACTGTGTGGTCAAGGATTCATTTTCCAAATTTTAGAGGGCGGGGGAATTACTTTCCTTGCTAAGGTGCTGAATAAAATCCAAATGAACGAATGAACGCACACTCATTCCTGCAGCAAGGATAGGTTTATCTCGCCTTGAAATTAGCAGACTGACCACGTGGAAAGGGGAAGGGGGCGCTTAAATAATATCCTGGTTTCCTTTGGGCCTAAACGCAAATGAGCTCAATGACCTACATACACCACTCTGAAGTCATTACTCAGCCAAAAAGCCAAGAGAACGAGGGCCTCTTCCACACAGCTGAATAAAATCCCACATTACCAGCTTTGAACTGGAATATATGGAAATGTGGACTCAGGTATTCCAGTTCAAAGCAGATATTGTGGGATTTCCTGCCTTGATATTCTGGGTTATATGGCTGTGTGAAAGGGCCCTGGGTCCACGCTGCCATATATTCCAGTTCAAAGCAGATATTGTGGGATTTTCTGCCATGATATTCTGGGATATAGGGCTGTGTGGAAGGGTCCTGGGTCCACACTGCCATATATTCCAGTTCAAAGCAGATAATGTGGGATTTTCTGCCTTGATATTCTGAGTTATATGGCTGTGTGGAAGGGCCCTGAGTCCACACTGCCATATATTCCAGTTCAAAGCAGATATTGTGGGATTTTCCGCCTTGATATTATGGGTTATATGGCTGTGTGGAAGGCTCCTGGGTCCACACTGCCATATATTCCAGTTCAAAACAGATATTGTGGGAATTTCTGCCTTGATTTTATGGGTTATATGGCTGTGTGGAAGGCTCCTGGGTCCACACTGCCATATATTCCATTTCAAAGCAGATATTGTGGGATTTTCTGCCTTGATAGTATGGGTTATATGGTTGTGTGGAAGGCTCCTGGGTCCACACTGTCATATATTCCATTTCAAAGCAGATATTGTGGGATTTTCCGCCTTGATATTATGGGTTATATGGCTGTGTGGAAGGCTCCTGGGTCCACACTGCCATATATTCCAGTTCAAAACAGATATTGTGGGAATTTCTGCCTTGATTTTATGGGTTATATGGCTGTGTGGAAGGCTCCTGGGTCCACACTGCCATATATTCCATTTCAAAGCAGATATTGTGGGATTTTCTGCCTTGATAGTATGGGTTATATGGTTGTGCGGAAGGACCCTGGGTCCACACTGTCATATATTCCAGTTCAAAGCAGATATTGTGGGATTTCCTGCCTTGATAGTCTGGGTCAGGGGTGCTCATTAGGTAGATCGTGATCTACTGGTAGATCACGTAGGGCATCCTGGTAGATCGCAGGCAGGGTGGGAGGAAGGCTCAGTCCCGCCTCGCAGGCTCCCGGCGCCGCCCAGATGCAGAAGGAGGCTGGACTGGATGGCCCTTGGAGGTCTCTTCCTATTCTAGGAACCCATTGTTGTTGTTATTATTATTATCAGAGGCTGAATGGCCATCTGTAATGAAACCTTTGATTGTGTTTTTCCCTTATGGCAGAAGGATGTTGGACTGGATGACTCTTGGAGGTCTCCTTCTACTCTAGGAACCTGTTGTTGTTGTTGTTACTATTAGTAGTAGTAGTAGTAGTAGCAGAAGCTGAATGAATATTATTATTATTATTATTATGAATAAATTCAGGGGCTTATTATACTCACATTTAGTCAAATTCAGTCTTAAAATATATTATATGGCTCTCACTAAAATAAATTTCCAAATATTTTGGTTTTATGGCTCTCTGAGTCGTGGGTAGGGAGATCATATAGACTAGGTTGTTTTATAAGTAGCTCGCATGCTGAAAAAGTGTGAGCACCCTAGTCTGTGGGATTTCCTGCCTTGATATTCAGATATATAGGGCTGGGTGGAAGGGCCCTCAGACAACCCAGTTCAAAGCAGATATTGTGAGATTTCCTGCCTTGACATTCAGGGATATAGGGCTGTGTGGAAGGGCCCTCAGACAACCCAGTTGAAAGCAGATATTGTGGAATTTCCTGCCTTGATATTCTGGGATATAGGGCTGTGTGGAAGGACCCTCAGACAACCCAGTTCAAAGCAGATATAGTGGGATTTCCTGCCTTGATATTCTGGGATATAGGGCTGTGTGGAAGGGCCCTCAGACAACCCAGTTCAAAGCAGATATTGTGGGATTTCCTGCCTTGATATTCTGGGATATAGGGCTGTGTGGAAGGGCCCTCAGACAACCCAGTTCAAAGCAGATATAGTGGGATTTCCTGCCTTGATATTATCATCATCATCATCATCATCATCATCAGTTTCTCATTTGTTAATCGCCCTCCATTAAAATGCTCCAGGCGATTTACATAAAACAATTGAATTTAAAAAATTAACAATACCAAATAGACTGCATTAGACATTAAAAGCTCTGCTTAAAAGCCAGGTCTTGAGTGCCTGAGCAAAGGCTCGCAAGTCATGCCTGGCCCTCAAGTGGGGAGGCAAGGAGGGTTATATTATGGGTTATATGGCTGTGTGGAAGGGTCCTGGCTCCTTTTTAAAAGTTCCAAAGTTTTCCAAAGGGCAAAGGACGCCCCTGTTTTTACACACACACACACAAAATTTAAAAAATCAAGGTAAAAACTTCCATGACTATGTGCATAACTCCATGTGAGCCAATGCACACCACGACAAAGTTCTGCCTTCCTTCCTGCTTGGGGCGAGCAAAGGAAATGCAGGCAAAGAAGGCCAGAGAGTTTGCAAATTGGAAAAAAAAGAAAAAGACAAAAAAGGAAAAACTGGTTTGGGAAATGGAGGTCTTCTTCTTCTCCTTCCACTGACTCTGGGCGGCTGTGGCTGCTGCTGCTGCTGCATTCCAGAAATAGGCATTCGGCCATTTTCTCAAATACCAAGCAGAAGCACAAAGCGGGCCCTTTGCAACCACTCTGCCTTGCCTGTGGTTCACCTCCCAGTGAATCCCCCACTCCTCACAAACTTTTCCCTCATGGGGATTCACACAACACCCCTCCCACACTGCCAAAAAAAAGTGGGGAGGGGGCACTATTCCTTTCCCCCTCCCTTCCATCTCCCCTCCCCATCCATACACTGAAGTCCTTTCTCTCAGAGCAGGCCTGGGCCAACTTGGGCCCACCCTCCAGGCGTTTTGGACTCCAACTCCCACAATTCCTCACAGCCTCAGGCCTCTTCCTTTTCCCCTCAGACGCTGAAGCTTGAGGCTGTGAGGAATGGTGGGACTTGAAGTCCAAAACACCTGGAGGGAGGGCAGGAAAAACAAAGAGCCAAGGCCTCCACAAACCAGGCTCCTGAGGCTGCACACATGCCTGGGCCAACTTGGGCCCTCCCTCCTTCCAGGTGTTTTGGACTCCAACTCCCACCCATTCCTCACAGCCTCAAGCTTAAGCGGCTGAGGGGAAAAGGAAGAGGCCTGAGGCTGTGAGGAATGGTGGGAGTTGGAGTCCAAAACACCTGGAAGGAGGGAGGGCCCAAGTTGGCCTAGGCCTGCCTCAGAGGAAACTCCCCAAACTCTGAGGGAGGGAGGGGAAGGATCACGATGGGAGGTCACCCCTCTCTGGCCTTCTCCTTTTCCCCTCAGCCGCTTAAGCGGCCTGAGGCTGTGAGGAATTGTGGGAGTTGGAGTCCAAAACACCTGGAAGGTAGGCCCAAGTTGGCCCAGGCCTGGCTTAAGCGTCTGAGGGGAAAAGGAAGAGGCCTGAGGCTGTGAGGAATGGTGGGAGTTGGAGTCCAAAACACCTGGGAGGTAGGCCCAAGTTGGCCCAGGCCTGGCTTAAGCGTCTGAGGGGAAAAGGAAGAGGCCTGAGGCTGTGAGGGATTGTGGGAGTTGGAGTCCAAAACACCTGGAGGGAGGGCCCAAGTTGACCCAGGCCTGGCTTAAGCGTCTGAGGGGAAAAGGAAGAGGCCTGAGGCTGTGAGGAATGGTGGGAGTTGGAGTCCAAAACACCTGGGAGGTAGGCCCAAGTTGGCCCAGGCCTGGCTTAAGCGGCTGAGGGGGAAAAGGAAGAGGCCTGAGGCTGTGAGGAATGGTGGGAGTTGGAGTCCAAAACACCTGGGAGGTAGGCCCAAGTTGGCCCAGGCCTGGCTTAAGCGTCTGAGGGGAAAAGGAAGAGGCCTGAGGCTGTGAGGAATGGTGGGAGTTGGAGTCCAAAACACCTGGGAGGTAGGCCCAAGTTGGCCCAGGCCTGGCTTAAGCGTCTGAGGGGAAAAGGAAGAGGCCTGAGGCTGTGAGGAATGGTGGGAGTTGGAGTCCAAAACACCTGGGAGGTAGGCCCAAGTTGGCCCAGGCCTGGCTTAAGCGTCTGAGGGGAAAAGGAAGAGGCCTGAGGCTGTGAGGAATGGTGGGAGTTGGAGTCCAAAACACCTGGGAGGTAGGCCCAAGTTGGCCCAGGCCTGGCTTAAGCGTCTGAGGGGAAAAGGAAGAGGCCTGAGGCTGTGAGGAATGGTGGGAGTTGGAGTCCAAAACACCTGGGAGGTAGGGAGTTGGCCCAGGCCTGGCTTAAGCGTCTGAGGGGAAAAGGAAGAGGCCTGAGGCTGTGAGGAATGGTGGGAGTTGGAGTCCAAAACACCTGGGAGGTAGGCCCAAGTTGGCCCAGGCCTGGCTTAAGCGTCTGAGGGGAAAAGGAAGAGGCCTGAGGCTGTGAGGAATGGTGGGAGTTGGAGTCCAAAACACCTGAAAGGCAGGCCCAAGTTGGCCCAGGCCTGGCTTAAGCGTCTGAGGGGAAAAGGAAGAGGCCTGAGGCTGTGAGGAATGGTGGGAGTTGGAGTCCAAAACTCCTGAAAGGCAGGCCCAAGTTGGCCCAGGCCTGGCTTAAGCGTCTGAGGGGAAAAGGAAGAGGCCTGAGGCTGTGAGGAATGGTGGGAGTTGGAGTCCAAAACACCTGGAGGGAGGGAGGGAGGGCCCAAGTTGGCCCAGGCCTACCTCAGAGGAAACTCCCCAAACTCTGAGGGAGGGGAAGGTGGTGAAGGATCACGATGGGAAGGAAGGGAAGGTCACCCACTCACTGGCTGCCGGGGGAAAGCAAGCGAGGAATCGCTGTCCAGCTCCAGCAGGGCGGTTGCGGCCTGCTCGCCTGCCTGCCTGGCCTGGCCTCGCCTGGGCCCCTCCCTCCTTCCCTCCCAGGCCGGGAGACGGCGGCTCCTCCCCAGCGAACTTCCTGCCTTCCTTCGACGCGGCTGAGGGGAAAGAGAGGGAGTGAGGAGCGACAGGAAAGGGGGCGCCACTCACGGCCTTCCCCGTCGTCGTCGTCTCCTCCTGCTCCTACTCGAGGGGGGCTTCCTTCCTTCCTTCCTGAGAGAGGCCTCTGCTTCTCCTTCTCCTCTCGCCTCAACTCCGCCCCCTCCGCCGCCTCCAGATCAGCCCTGGACAGCGCCACCAGCGCGCGCGCGCTCCCTCCGCGTCCTCATCCTCCTCCTCCTCCGTCTACTGACTCTACACACGCAGCACGTCGTCGGCGTCGCCCTCGAGGGCCTCCTTGCGCGGCCAATCGTTTTCCTCCTCATTACCATACTGGGGGAAAAACCCGCCTTCTGATTGGTTCCCGAGGAGCTAAGTCACGCCCCCCTTCCCCGCCTCGCGCGCCAGTGGTGCGGAGGAGGGGGGGAAAGGGGGGGGGGAGCCACTCTCCTCAGGACAACGGTAGCGGCGGGCGCGCGCATTCCAGCACTCACCACGCGCTGAGAGCGGGAGGCCACGCCCCCTTTTTTCTCCCTCTTCGTTGCGATACAGAGAGACTGGCTGAGGGGGGACGCGCCACGTGATGCGCCCTGGCTTGCCCCGCCCCCTCCTCCCCCTCGCCTCAGCCCTTCACCACCACCACTTACTTTCCCCCAACTTGAGTCAGGCTGAAGTAGGCCTTGAAGGAGGAGGGTGTCATAAATACATACATACAATTACATACATACTATAGACAAGGCCTTCACCCCCCCTTTTCCCCTCAGAAGCAGGGTTGGGATAGACTACAGCAGGCCTAAGCAAAGTTGGGCCTACCAGGTGTTTTGGACTCCAGCTCCCAGCATTCCTAGCAGCCTCAGGCCCCTTCCAAAGGAGTCCAGGCCTGCTCTGGGATAGACCAGAGCAGGCCTGGGCAAAGTTGGGCCTACCAGGTGTTTTGGACTCCAGCTCCCAGCATTCCTAGCAGCCTCAGGCCCTTCCAAGGAGTCCAGGCCCGCTCTGGGATAGACCAGAGCAGGCCTGGGCAAAGTTGGGCCTACCAGGTGTTTTTGGACTCCAGCTCCCAGCATTCCTAGCAGCCTCAGGCCCCTTCCAAAGGAGTCCAGGCCTGCTCAGGGATAGATCAGAGCAGGCCAAAGCAAAGTTGGGTCTAACAGGTGTTTTGGACTCCAACTCCCAGCATTCCTAGCAGTCTCAGGCCCCTTCTAAAGGAGTCCAGGCCTGCTCTGGGGTAGACCAGAGCAGGCCTAGGTAAAGTTGGGCCTAACAGGTGTTTTGGACTCCAACTCCCAGCATTCCTAGCAGTCTCAGGCCCCTTCCAAAGGAGTCCAGGCCTGCTCTGGGATAGACCAGAGCAGGCCTAGGCAAAGTTGGACCTACCAGGTGTTTTGGACTCCAACTCCCAACATTCCTAGCAGCCTCAGGCCCCTTCCAAAGGAGTCCGGGCCTGCTCTGGGATAGACCAGTGCAGGCCTAGGCAAAGTTGGGCCTACCAGGTGTTTTGGACTCCAACTCCCAACATTCCTAGCAGCCTCAGGCCCCTTCCAAAGGAGTCCGGGCCTGCTCTGGGATAGACCAGTGCAGGCCTGGGCAAAGTTGGGCCTACCAGGTGTTTTGGACTCCAACTCCCAACATTCCTAGCAGCCTCAGGCCCCTTCCAAAGGAGTCCAGGCCTGCTCTGGGATAGACCAGAGGAGGCCTAGGCAAAGTTGGACCTACCAGGTGTTTTGGACTCCAGCTCCCAGCATTCCTAGCAGTCTCAGGCCCCTTCCAAAGGAGTCCAGGCCTGCTCTGGGATAGACCAGAGCAGGCCTAGGCAAAGTTGGGCCTATCAGGTGTTTTGGACTCCAACTCCCAACATTCCTACCAGCCTCAGGCCCCTTCCAAAGGAGTCCAGGCCTGCTCAGGGATAGACCAGAGCAGGCGTAGGCAAAGTTGGGCCTACCAGGTGTTTTGGACTCCAACTCCCAGCATTCCTAGCAGTCTCTGGCCCCTTCCAAAGGAGTCCAGGCCTGCTCTGGGATAGACCAGAGCAGGCCTGGGCAAAGTTGGGCCTACCAGGTGTTTTGGACTCCAACTCCCAGCATTCCTAGCAGCCTCAGGCCCCTTCCAAAGGAGTCCAGGCCTGCTCTGGGATAGACCAGAGCAGGCCTAGGCAAAGTTGGGCCTATCAGGTGTTTTGGACTCCAGCTCCCAACATTCCTACCAGCCTCAGGCCCCTTCCAAAGGAGTCCAGGCCTGAAGGGGGATGAGACCAGAGCAGGCGTAGGCTGCCCCAGGCAACTCAGAGAGAGAGAGAGAGAGAGAGAGAGGAGGCAAAAGTTGGGCCTACCAGGTGTTTTGGACTCCAACTCCCAGCATTCCTAGCAGTCTCAGGCCCCTTCCAAGGAGTCAGGCCAGGCCTGCTCTGGGATAGACCAGAGCAGGCCTGGGCAAAGCAAAGTTGGGCCTACCAGGTGTTTTGGACTCCAACTCCCAGCATTCCTAGCAGCCTCAGGCCCCTTCCAAAGGAGTCCAGGCCTGCTCTGGGATAGACCAGAGCAGGCCTGGGCAAAGTTGGGCCTACCAGGTGTTGTGGACTCCAACTCCCGACATTCCTAGCAACCTCAGGCCCCTTCCAAAGGAGTCCAGGCCTGCTCTGGGATAGACCAGAGCAGGCCTAGGCAAAGTTGGGCCTACCAGGTGTTTTGGACTCCAACTCCCAGCATTCCTAGCAGTCTCAGGCCCCTTCCGAAGGAGTCCAGGCCTGCTCTGGGATAGACCAGAGCAGGCCTAGGCAAAGTTGGGCCTACCAGGTGTTTTGGACTCCAACTCCCAGCATTCCTAGCAGCCTCAGGCCCCTTCCAAAGGAGTCCAGGCCTGCTCTGGGATAGACCAGAGCAGGCCTGGGCAAAGTTGGGCCTACCAGGTGTTTTGGACTCCAACTCCCAGCATTCCTAGCAGCCTCAGGCCCCTTCCAAAGGAGTCCAGGCCTGCTCTGGGATAGACCAGAGCAGGCCTTGGCAAAGATGGGCCTACCAGGTGTTTTGGACTCCAACTCCCAGCATTCCTAGCAGCCTCAGGCCCCTTCCAAAGGAGTCCAGGCCTGCTCTGGGATAGACCAGAGCAGGCCTGGGCAAAGTTGGGCCTACCAGGTGTTTTGGACTCCAGCTCCCAGCATTCCTAGCAGCCTCATGCCCTTTCCTTTTCCCCTCAGCCGCTTGCGGGAAAGGGCCTGAGGCTGCTAGGAATCCTGGGAGTTGGAGCAAAAAACACCTGGTAGGCCCAACTTTGCCCAGGCCTGAACTAGAGAGAGACTGACTGAGGGGACGTGAGTTATTATTATTATTAGTGTTATTACTAGATATTGCTTGTAGATATTACTTGTGTCGCTCTGAGTCATATAAATGTAAATAAATAAATAAATACTATAAACAAGGGCTTCACCCCCTTTTCCCCTCAGAAGCAGGGTTAGGATAGACTAGCGCAGGCCTAGGCCAAGTTGTGGGCCTACCAGGTGTTTTGGACTTCAACTCCCACAATTCCTCACAGCCTCAGGCCCCTTCCGAAGGGGCCTGAGGCTGCTAGGAATGCTGGGAGTTGGAGTCCAAAACACCTGGTAGGCCCAACTTGGCCCAGGTCTGGACTAGAGAGAGAGAGACTGACTGAGGGGACATGAGTTATTATTATTGGCGCTATTCCGCATTTACTACGAACTCACCTCCATTGACTTACCTTTAATCCTGTGGACTTCTCCCTTCCTTGGACACCTTTCCTTTGCTTTCCCTGCGGACATCTATGGGACCATGTATTGAGGTACTGTGGGTGATGCTTGGCAATCATTTATTGAACTGTATTGTGCATAAGACACTGTATGTATATTTCATGTCTACACCTATATGAATGTTCCGACATTATTCCACTTGACAATATAGAGTATATTTTTACTACATTGATTCAATCAAGGAAGCAGGGACGTGGCCTTTGTAAGGCAGGAGCAGCGCAAGCGATGGCTGGAGGTCTCTTATATACATTCAAGCAGGCCTCAGACTTCTGGCTGTTTGGGTCTTCCAGCTCCCAGAAGCCCTGTCCAGCTTGTTTAATGGTCAGGAATGGAGGGGCACCGTTCTGAGGAGGTCCGTCTGCATTAAAGTCAACTCAAGAGGAAGTAGCAACCAAGGAAACATTACCTTCACTGGCAAATTACCATGCCATGCTTGGGTGGTGGAGCATAGTATTCAAGGCACAGGAGGCAACAGAGCCACATCTTTTAATCCACAATCAAAAATGTGTCTGTGCCTTTGAAAAACAACACTGCATATGTGAGATCACATAAGGATTTTAAGGTAAAGCCTATTAAACGTCAAATTACGTTATGATTTTACAAATGAAGCACCAAAACATCACGTTTTACAACAAATCGACAGAAAAAGCAGTTCAATGCACAGTAACATTATGTAATAATTACTGTATTTACGAATTTAGCACCAAAACATCGCAATGTATTGAAACAGCTGTGGATTGTGGCAAGAGTTCAGGATGCTCTTTGATTGTGCGTTAACTATAAATCCCAGAAACTGTAACTCCCAAATGTCAAGGTCTATTTTCCCCAAACTCCATCTGTCTCCACATTGGTGCATATTGAGTAATCATTCCAAGTTTGGTCCTGATCCAACATTGTTTGAGTCCACAGTGCTCTCTGGACATAGGTGAACTACAACTCCAAAACCCAAGGTCAATGCTCATCAAACTCTTATAGTATTTTCTCTTGGTTATGGGAGTTCTGTGTGGGAAGTTTGTGTCTTTCTGCCATTCCTGCCAGGATATCTATGTTGTGTTCATCGAAACAGGAGCAGGTTTCACACTGAGTGCATTAAAAAACATATTAACTATAAGTATTACTGTGTTAGGGTGTCATTTTGTATCATTTTGGTTGGTGGTGTGCCCCAGGATTTTGTAAATGTAAAAAATGTGCCGCGGCTCAAAAAAGGTTGAAAAACAATGATCTAAAGTGAATTGCAACCAACAGCAAAAATTGACAGCCTTCTTTGTTGTCATTGTTTACACATGTCACAATTAGTGTTACCAAGCCTTACTTCCACTGTCTTTGGCCTGGGTGCCACCTGTTAAAATTAAAGCGGTGCTGCTGGCTTTCAGGCCCATATCCACATGCCCTGCTCCACAAACTGGATTCATTGCTCTGTATCCATGGGCTGTAGAGCTACAGTACATGATTTAAATATATCCACGCAAACCTAGCTTCTAACCTATGTACATTTACAGGGAGCAAACTCTGTGCCTGCCGACCTGTGGGTAAACCAAAAAGGCGAATGTGGCTGTAAGGAAATGCAATTTTAGCAAGCTTACAATCAGATTTCTATGGCTATAAACCTGGCATAAGTAATTCTGTAATATGTAATTCTGGCCTGCCTGTGGCAATGCTGCTAACAAAAGACTGTTGATGGCTCATACTATTCAGAAGATTAAGTGAGGGGTGGAGAAGGTGACTCATGCGCAGTTCCCCCTCCAGCTAGGAAGAGGGGCGAAAGGGCCTGTGCCTTAACAGAACAGTAGACTATGTTTTCAGAGAAGCCCCTTCCCTCTCCGCATTACTTCGCGAACGAAGATTCTTAGGAAGGACTCATCCCACGCTTTTTACAAGCGCGTTGATGACTAAAAAGGCCAATCTGAGATAGGCAAGTTCGGTTGCAGAAAGCACAGCAGAAAGTCTCCTTGGCCGATGTTGTTTCCAAGTTGCGGTCCTTTCTGCGTTGTCGTTTCTCTTCGAGACCCATTCGGCGTGTCTTCTCGAAAGAGGCCGCAGCATTGTGGATAGTGCGTCTCCATGCTTCCCGATGTGAGGCCAGGGTGGACCATTGTTGGTGATCAATCTAGCCGAGTCTGAGATGTTGTTTCAGGGAGTCCTTATATCTCTTTTAGGGGGCGCCTCTCTTGCGCTGACCCGCGGTGAGTTCACCGTAGAGTAGTATCTTTGAGAGGCGGTGGTCTTCCATCCTAGAGACGTTCCCTGCCCAGCGCAGCTGTGTTCTCAATAGCATGGCCTCAATGCTGGTGACCCCTGCTTGCTCAAGGACAGCAACATTCGTCACATAGTCAGTCCAGTGTATATTTAGGATTATGCGAAGATAGCGCTGATGAAAGTGTTTGAGGAGTCGTAGGTGTTGGCGATAGGTGACCCATGTTTCAGACCCATAGAGGAGAATAGACAGTACGATAGCTCTGTACACACTAATTTTGGTACTTTGCCTCAGGTGCTTGTTTCTCCAGACCCTTTTGTGAAGCCTTCCGAATGCACTCTATGCCTTTGCTAATCTGTGATCGATCTCTTTATCAATCTTGGCATCTGAAGAGATGATGCTTCCCAGGGAGGTGAACTGCTGAACGGACTTAAGCGCAGATCCTCCTCTGCTGACGTGGGGATGATGGTGTTCTTCCTGTGGTGCGGGCTGGTAGAGGACTTCCGTTTTCGTCAGGCTGACTTCCAGACATTGAGGTGAAATCAACTGAACAGAGGCACAGACAGCAAAACAAAGACCACAGAAGTGTTAACCCCTATGCTATACAAAAATTATATATATATATATATATATATATATATATATATATATATATCTTGAGCAAGACATTGGTTTTTTAATGTAGATTGAACTAGGCATGATGATAGCAAATCTGCCTGCAAATGTGGGTCTGCCTTTGCCCGGTTATGTAGAGGTGGTATGCACTGCTGAAGGGCCGTTTTGAAGAACAAAGGGGGCTTGTGACTAAGGACCTCAGCCCGGTGCCCACCTGAGGCTTCCCGCTGCATGGCCTGCCCCTTGGGCACCTTCCTTCCAGCTGCCTTTCTATGGCATTTCCTTTGAAGATATGCAGGCTGCAGGGTATTGATTTCACAGCTTTCGACAGAGCTGAAAGGGACCGTGGGGGTGCAATTCAACTGGATTGGCTTCACCTGGAGATAACATTCTCACATTTATTAGGCAGCAAGGACTGTACAGTTTCTCTTTGTCACAGTCCTTGCCCCATATTTTTTAAAGGATTGAACTTTTTTTCCTTTGTGCATCATGGGCTTTCTTCATCTTTCTGCATTAACACTTTTTGGATTAAACCTTGGCTGGCTCTTCACTTTGTAATTAGTGCACTTTGACACCACTTTCACTACCATAGCGCGGTGCTATGGAGGCCCGAGTTTCCCAGAAGGATGCAAACATCTAACATCCGGGTGTCCCCTGGGCAACGTCCTTGCAGACGGCCAATTCTCTCACACCAGAAGCAACTTGCAGTTTCCTGTCACAAACGAAAAAGACATTTCTACATTTTCAAGCAAGTTCCTATAGTATTTTTGGGCAAGAGTCCTTCATTTCAATAGGATTCCCTGCTATCCATGTGATATCGAGTTGTCCGCTATCACATGTGGCATCCAGGAATACATTCCCTGCTAAATGTCCTGCAGTGCGGGAGGGAGAGGAAAGGATGAAAGAAGGAAGGAAAGCAAAAAGAGAGAGAATGGGGCTCAAAACCTTCTATGGGGCCACCCAACCCTAACTGATATGTGACATTAAATTAGATCTAGGTCCCTGCTTACTGTGCTCCACATTTAAAAATTGATTTTTTTTTCTATAAAAGCCTATTTGTCTAAAGGCCTACTTTATATACCTTTTACATTCCTTAAAAATGACCCCAAAAAAGAAAATAAATATCAAGTGCTAGAGTGGGATGATGAGAGGCTTTTTCCCTTTAAAAAATTGTTTTTATCATTATTGCAAACAAAAAATGCCACTTTTGAAACCGGTCTAACCTGCTCCTTTGACTTTTGCACAGAGTTCTCAAACCAGCCTTCGGCACTGACCCTGCACATGCGCTGGCATTTTATTTGTTTTTTAAAAAAATCTCATTTAGCTCAGACAGTTTAGTCTTGGTCTAATACAGTGTGCCGTGAGCGATCATCAGGTGTGCCATGGGAAACTGGAACCTCCAGTACCCTTTCTTCCCTCTCCTGCCGAACACTTTTTCTTCTCCACTCGGGCTCCCGTCTTCCCAGCCTCGCTCTGCTCGCTTTGCCTCGCTTTGCTCTCGGGTGAGTCTGTGCAGTAGTGCCCGCACGGGTAACGTCTCCCTCCCTCCCCCCTCCCCTCCTGAGCATGCTCACGCTGCCCCCTCGGATCAAAATGGCGGCAGAAGCGGCAGTGTGAGCAAAGCGAGCAGAGCGAGGCTGGGAAGAAGGGAGCCCGAGCAGAGAAGAAAAAGTAAGTGTTGGGCAGGAGGGGGAAGAAAGGGCGCGGAGGGGGAGGCGGAGGAAGAGGTCTCTGTCAAAAGCTGGCATGGGCAAACTTGGATCTTCCAGGTGTTTTGGACTCCACCTCCCACCATTCCTAGCAGCCTCAGGCACTTTTCCTTTCCCCCCTCAGCCACTTCAGCAGGAAAGGTCCTCAGGCTGTTAGGAATGGTGGGAGTTGGAGTCCAAAGCACCCAGAGGGCCGAAGTTTTCCCATGCCTGTTTTAGGGACCTTAAAGTGGTGAGCCTCCTTCCAACATTGTGATTCTGGATAGAAAACAAACAAAATAACAACATTGTTTGAGTCCACAGTGCTTTCTTGGTGTAGGTGAACTACAACTTCCAAACTCAAGGTCAATTCCCAAGCAAACCCTTTCAGTATTTTCTCTTGGTAATGAGAGTTCAATATGCCAAGTTTGGTTCAATTCCATTGTTGCAAGAGTTCAGGATGCTCTTTGATTGTGTGTTAACTATAAATCCCAGAAACTGTAACTCCCAAATGTCAAGGTCTATTTTCCCCAAACTCCATCTGTGTTCACATTTGGGCATATTGAGTATTCATGCCAAGTTTGGTCCTGATCCAACATTGTTTGAGCCCACAGTGCTCTCTGGATATAGGTGAACTACAACTCCAAAACCCAAGGTCAATGCCCACCGAACTCTTATAGCACTTTCTCTTGGTTATGGGAGTTCTGTGTGGGAAGTTTGTGTCTTTCTGCCATTCCTGCCAGGATATCTATGTTGTGTTCATCGAAACAGGCCCAGGTTTCACACTGAGTGTATAAATACATTTAAAAACATATTAACTATATGTATGGCTGTGTTAGAGTGTCATTTTGTGTCATTTTGGTTGGTGGTGTGACCCAGGATTTTTTAAATGTAAAAAGTGTGCCACGGCTCAAAAAAGGTTGAAAAACACTGGTCTAATAAACTAAAGCTGTATTTTAAAAAGAGATTTGAGCTAAGATTGCTGTTTCTCAGCATTATATCTTCACATCAATTGCGGTTTCTTAAGGCAAATAAATATTATTCCTGACGCATTCTCACCCCCGTTTACACTGACCTGTTAATGCAGTATAGAAAGATAGCTTCCAATTGTAGTGGTCAGGCAGTAAACTCCCACGACTAAAGCAAGTGGGGGGGGGGGGAGCCCTTAATGTGCATTGGTGCAATCTGGTTTGTGTAATCACCATCTGGGCCTCAAAACGGTTCCAGGATTTCCTATGTAAGCATCTGCACAGTGAAACCACATATTTCAATGCAAATTTTAAACTGTTTTAAATGGTCAGTGTAGACGGGGGCCTTAGACCAATGATTTTCAACCAGTGTGCCGTGGAACACTAGTGTGCCGTGAGAGATCATCAGGTGTGCCGTGGGAAATTATTTTCAAACTTCATTCATATATAATCTATAAGGTGCATCTGTCCCTTTAAGAAATGGAACCATAGCACTCTCACGTCACCTAAGAAGTGACACAAGAGTGCTATGGTCAAGCCATCTTGGATTCGCTCAGACGCGGCTAAGTAAACAAAGTGAGAGTTAGTGCTGCAGCTGCGGGTCAAGTGACAGTGGCAATTCGGGATCACAGCAAGACAAGCGAGTGACAGTGATGGAGAAGTTTTTGAGAAGGGAAAATGCAAATGCCGAACAGGGCCCTGGGCAAAATTATGACACAGATCGTGGACAAAAGAAAAAAGAAAAGACGGTGAGCCCGAGGCAATACAGTGAAAGCTATCTTTCATTTGGATTCACTTTCACCGGGGATGCAACAGCACCGACTCCGCTATGCTTGGTGTGTAGTGAGAAGCTGTCCAATAGCGCCATGGTGCCAAGCAAGCTTAAACGCCATCTCCAAACAAAACACCCTTCCGTTCATCGAAACAAGCCCAGGTTTCACACTAAGTGAGTGTATAAATACATTTAAAAACATATCTATTATATAAAGGAGGTCCCGTTGTCGAAGGACTGACAGAGACAGAGAAACCATCCAACGCAGAGACACCAAACTTGCCAACACAAATAGGCCTCAGGCAAGGAAGGTTTTTAGCAAAGAAACTTTCCCCCCCAAAACCTAGAAGGCCCCCAAAACAACAATACAAAAAAACCTACATTTCCCAGCATCCTCTGTGGCCGCCAACGAATCTCCCGGCCTCTGCATTCTGACAACATGATTGGTTGCCAGTGAGGGAGTATTTGCATAACGCCTCCATTGGCCAGCCAACATGAACATTCCGACCCATAATAAACTAGCAGAGGAGGATAAGGCAAAGGCCTGAGGCAGTCGCCAACACAAACACCCAATTCACTTCCCACATAAAATTTAAACCCCTACAAATCACAGACCACGCCCAAAATTTTCCTGACTAGGCCTCACTTAATGGGATGCTGTTTAAGCTCTGAATTGACAGTAAGGCTTCATTAACTTGATTTTCCCGACTAGGCCTCAGCTCATGGGACATTGTGTATGGCCTGAATTGACAGTAACCTACCTTGGCACACAGAGCCTCTATTCTTCGGCGATGAGTATTTTTGTCACAGCGGGTAGGCAACAGAAATATAGAAGTTTAATTCCCCATCGGCCCAAAAACTCCAGTCTCTGTTCGAGTGAATAATGAAACTCTCATTCAATTCACAAGGTAAATATATAACTTTGTATTGAATTGTATTTAACAATAACTGGCAAAACATCGAGAGAAAAAACAGCCATCACAGCTACCTTTCTAAACATCCTTTCCTCACAGATATTAAAAACCAAATGTCATTTTGTAACTGACATTCCCCAAGGTTCCATTTAGCAGTCTTGAGACAGCGCCATCTGGTGTCAAACATGTCACACTGCAGGTCATCTCAAACTGCGAAAATATATCTTGTGCTGACTCATGAATTGCTATTCAAAATGCAATAATCTGACATCTATGACCCACACTACATTCTACTGCAGTTTGGAGGAGGGCACACCATGGATGATGGGATTTCAAGTACCTCCACTCACTTCCAAAGTACCCCACCCGCACAAGCATCAACCTCTACATCAACACAGCAGACGGAAAGACAAAAAACATTGTATATCCACAAGCTATGCAGAACGCCACACACCGACAACTTCACAGGACTTCAACATCCCACCCACCAGAACAACCCACAACGACACAGCCATGACCCCACCAAGACCATAAGTAACATCAATTCCAACCCTTACATACTCAGACTTTCTCGCATCTCCTAAATAGGGCACAGCAACGCGTGCCGGGTACAGCTAGTTAACTCTATGTATTACTGTGTTAGAGTGTCATTTTGTGTCATTTTGGTTGGTGGTGGGCCCCAGGATTTTGTAAATGTAAAAAATGTGCCGCGGCTCAAAAAAGGTTGAAAAACACTGCCTTAGACAAGTCTGGGAGTGATCCTGGACTCATCGCTGAGCCTGGAACCCCAGGTCTCTGTGTTGGCCAGGGGAGCTTTTGCACAGCTCAGGCTTGTGCGCCAGCTGCGCCCGTACCTTGGGAAGTCAGACTTGGCCACGGTGGTCCATGCTCTGGTTCCATCCCATATAGACTACTGCAATGCTCCCTACGTGGGGTTGCCTATGAGGACTGCCCGGAAGCTGCAATTAGTCCAGCGCACAGCAGGCAGACTACTAACGGGAGCGGGGTACAGGGAGCGCACAACTCCCCTGTTGCGCCAGCTCCACTGGCTGCCAATTAGCTCCCGAGCACAATTCAAAGTGCTGGTGTTGACCTACAAAACCCTATACGGTTCCGGCCCAGTTTACCTGTCCAAATGTATTCTCCCCTATGAACCGTCAAGAGTGCTAAGATCGTCTGGAGAGGCCCTGCTCTCGGTCCCACCACCTTCGCAGGCGCGTCTGGTGGGGATGAGGGACAGGGCCTTTTCTGTGGTGGCCCCCCGGCTGTGGAATTCTTTCCCCAATGAAATTAGATCCTCCTCCCCCCTCCTGACTTTTAGGAAGCGGGTGAAAACGTGGCTGTGCAATGAGGCCTTCGCAGAATGAAGGAGGAGATCGCGAAGCGGCTAAAGTCGCTAACCACTTGATATGGATCGAATATATGGATGAAGTTGGACTTGATTTTACTTTGGCGAAAGACTTTTAAAATGTACTAGCTGACCTGGCCACGCGTTGCTGTGGGATTTTTTTAAACTTGGGGACTGTGTGTGTAGTTATGTATATGTGTATATGTGTATGCGTGTATATGTGTGTACTTATGTATATGTGTGTTTGTATATGTATGTGCGTGTATATGTGTTGATGTGTGTAAGTACAGGTGTGTTTATGTATGTGTGTATGTGTATATTTGTATATTTCTGTGCATGTATACAGTATATGTGTGTCTGTATGTGTTTCTGTGTTCCTTTCTTCTCCCCTCTTTCCTTCCTGCCTTCACTCCATCCTTCTATCCTTTCCTTCCTTTCCCCTCCCGTCCTTCCTGCTATCCTTCCTTTCTTCTCCCCTCTTTCCTTCCTTCCTTCACTCCATCCTTCTATCCTTTCCTTCCTTTCCCCTCCCGTCCTTCCTGCTATCCTTCCTGCTATCCTTCCTTTCTTCTCCCCTCTTTCCTTCCTTCATTCACTCCATCCTTCTATCCTTTCCTTCCTTTCCCCTCCCGTCCTTCCTGCTATCCTTCCTTTTTCCTTCCTTTTCCCTCTTTCCTTCCTGCCTTCACTCCATCCTTCTATCCTTTCCTTCCTTTCCCCTCCCGTCCTTCCTGCTATCCTTCCTTTTTCCTTCCTTTCTTCTCCCCTCTTTCCTTCCTTCCTTCACTCCCTCCTTCTATCCTTTCCTTCCTTTCCCCTCCCGTCCTTCCTGCTATCCTTCCTTTTCCTTCCTTTCTTCTCCCCTCTTTCCTTCCTGCCTTCACTCCATCCTTCTATCCTTTCCTTCCTTTCCCCTCCGTCCTTCCTGCTATCCTTCCTGCTATCCTTCCTTTCTTCTCCCCTCTTTCCTTCCTTCCTTCACTCCATCCTTCTATCCTTTCCTTCCTTTCCTTCCTTTCCCCTCCCGTCCTTCCTGCTATCCTTCCTTTTTCCTTCCTTTCTTCTCCCCTCTTTCCTTCCTGCCTTCACTCCATCCTTCTATCCTTTCCTTCCTTTCCCCTCCCGTCCTTCCTGCTATCCTTCCTGCTATCCTTCCTTTCTTCTCCCCTCTTTCCTTCCTTCATTCACTCCATCCTTCTATCCTTTCCTTCCTTTCCCCTCCCGTCCTTCCTGCTATCCTTCCTTTTCCTTCCTTTCTTCTCCCCTCTTTCCTTCCTGCCTTCACTCCATCCTTCTATCCTTTCCTTCCTTTCCCTCCCGTCCTTCCTGCTATCCTTCCTGCTATCCTTCCTTTCTTCTCCCCTCTTTCCTTCCTTCATTCACTCCATCCTTCTATCCTTTCCTTCCTTTCCCCTCCCGTCCTTCCTGCTATCCTTCCTGCTATCCTTCCTTTCTTCTCCCCTCTTTCCTTCCTGCCTTCACTCCATCCTTCTATCCTTTCCTTCCTTTCCCCTCCCGTCCTTCCTGCTATCCTTCCTGCTATCCTTCCTTTCTTCTCCCCCTCTTTCCTTCCTTCCTTCACTCCATCCTTCTATCCTTTCCTTCCTTTCCTTCCTTTCCCCTCCCGTCCTTCCTGCTATCCTTCCTTTTTCCTTCCTTTCTTCTCCCCTCTTTCCTTCCTGCCTTCACTCCATCCTTCTATCCTTTCCTTCCTTTCCCCTCTTTCCTTCCTGCTATCCTTCCTGCTATCCTTCCTTTCTTCTCCCCTCTTTCCTTCCTTCATTCACTCCATCCTTCTATCCTTTCCTTCCTTTCCCCTCCCGTCCTTCCTGCTATCCTTCCTTTTTCCTTCCTTTCTTCTCCCCTCTTTCCTTCCTGCCTTCACTCCATCCTTCTATCCTTTCCTTCCTTTCCCCTCCCGTCCTTCCTGCTATCCTTCCTGCTATCCTTCCTTTCTTCTCCCCTCTTTCCTTCCTTCATTCACTCCATCCTTCTATCCTTTCCTTCCTTTCCCCTCCCGTCCTTCCTGCTATCCTTCCTTTCTTCTCCCCTCTTTCCTTCCTGCCTTCACTCCATCCTTCTATCCTTTCCTTCCTTTCCCCTCCCGTCCTTCCTGCTATCCTTCCTGCTATCCTTCCTTTCTTCTCCCCTCTTTCCTTCCTTCCTTCACTCCATCCTTCTATCCTTTCCTTCCTTTCCTTCCTTTCCCCTCCCGTCCTTCCTGCTATCCTTCCTTTTCCTTCCTTTCTTCTCCCCTCTTTCCTTCCTGCCTTCACTCCATCCTTCTATCCTTTCCTTCCTTTCCCCTCCCGCCCTTCCTGCTATCCTTCCTTTTTCCTTCCTTTCTTCTCCCCTCTTTCCTTCCTGCCTTCACTCCATCCTTCTATCCTTTCCTTCCTTTCCCCTCCCGCCCTTCCTGCTATCCTTCCTTTTTCCTTCCTTCTCCCCTCCTTCCTTCCTTCCCTCCCTCCCTTCTTTCCTTTCCCTTCCTTTTCCTACCACCACCAACATTCCCACTCTCTAAACTGCCAGGGGGCTCCCAGCCTACATTCTAACTGAGGGAGTATTTGCATAATGCCTCTAATTGGTCAGCTCCACTAACATTCCGATGCTGTAAACTGCCAGAGGGAGGTGGTGTGGGGGATCATGGGAGTTGTAGTCCATAATGGGGTTTTTTGGATTTGTGGCCATTGGCTCTTTTTTGGGCGGGTGGTGGTGGTGGTGGTGTTTTGGTAAACATACCTCGTAGGGTTTTCTGGGAATGTGGGCTGTTTTTGTGTTTCTGCCTTGTGTGGTTTCTTTGTCTATAACAGTGTTTCCCAACCTTTTTTGAGCCGCGGCACACTTTTTACATTTGAAAAATCCTGGGGCACACCACCAACCCAAATGACACAAAATGACACTCTAACACAGTAATACATATAGTTAATATGTTTTAAAAATGTATTTATGCACTCAGTGTGAAACCTGGGCCTGTTTCGATGAACTCAACATAGATGTCCTGGCAGGAATGGCAGAAAGACACAAACTTCCCACACAGAACTCCCATAACCAAGAGAAAATACTATAAGAGTTTGGTGGGCATTGGCCTTGGGTTTTGGAGTTGTAGTTCACCTATATCCAGAGAGCACTGTGGGCTCAAACAATGTTGGATCAGGACCAAACTTGGCATGAATACTCAATATGCCCAAACATGAACGCATATGGAGTTCAATGGAAATAGACCTTGACATTTGGGAGTTGTAGTTGCTGGGATTTATAGTTCCCCTACAATCAAAGAGCATTCTGAACCCCACCAATGATAGAACTGGGCCAAACTTCCCACACAGGAGGCAAGAGGAGGTCTCTACTTGGGGAAAGGGAGGCAGGCCTTCCCAATGCATGGAGAGGGGGAGACCATGGGTGAGGAGAGGGGGGGGGGGTGTTTGTAATTTTGTGCCTTTATCGAGGTAGGTTTTTTAGGGTTTTTATGCTTCGACACAGTAGACTCCCCCCCCCCCCCCAAGGAGGTTCCAATTTCCCACGGCACACCTGATGATTGCTCACGGCACACTAGTGTGCCCCGGCACACTGGTTGGGAAACACTGGTCTATAAGACTGGAACCACCACATGAAGGATTTTTTATATATAGATTTATTGTATTGTATTTTATTGTAAATGTATGATGTTTTTTGATTTTAAATGTTAGCATTGAATACTTGCCGTTTGCCGGTCTGATTTATTTAAAGTTTTAAATAAATAATAATAAATAAATAGGCAAACATCACTTAGAAAGGGAGCTCAATCCTTCCTTCCAAAACCATGTTCCAGGATTAATTCACCTGCATTCGCAGCTTCCTTCCTTCCTTCTAGGCCTTTATGCAGTTAAATCCAGTTTTTCTTTTAGTAAGCTAATAGTGTCTGGCCGTTCTTTTCTTAGCTGCTTGATTGGATCTAAGATTTTAGACATTGCGTCAATAATATTATTATCTAAAGGAGGCTATAAGGCCAGCCTTTGTTGTCTTTTGTTTCCAGGCTGCGCACTTGTTGAAGGATTGGGGGGGGGGGGGGAGAGTGAGCTGAAGTCACTTCCTCTGTAATGCAATGACCCGTGCCGTCCGATTTCAGAAATTCTTGTTTTGCTGACTAGAGTTACATAGGGTTAGACCAGTGGTGCCCAAACTTTTTTGGCCTACCGCCCCCTTTCCAGAAAAAAATTAACTCACCGCCCCCCTAGAAATTAATTTTTAAAATTTTTAATAGCAATTAAACAGAAAGATATATGTATTATTGCAGTGGTTCTCAACCTTTCTAATGCCGTGACCCCTAAATGAGGTTCCTCATGTTGTGGTGACCCCCATCCATATTTTTGTTGCTACTTCATAAATAATTTTGCTACTCTTACGAATTCTAATGCAAATATCTAATACACAGGATGTATTTTCATTGTTGCAAATTGAACATCATTAAGGCATAGTGATTAATCACAAAAACAATATGTTTGGGGGATTATGGACATCGGGTGATGGGATTTGCAGTACCTTTGACCAATTCAGCTCTGACTTCCACAGCCGAGACCCCCTGAATGACAGACCTGGACCAAATGTGGCACACAGAACCCCTGTGATCCACAGAAAATATGGGAGAACGTTGGGAGGAATTGACAGTGATTTATGGGAGATGTAGTTCACCTACATTTGGAGAGCACTCTGAACCCAAACAACCCTGGATCTGGACCAACTTTTGCACAAATACTCTATATACCCAAAGTTTGACACTGTTGGAGTTGTGGGGGATTGATTTTGTCATTTGGGAGTTGCACCTGCTGGGATTTATAGTTCACCTATAATCAAAGAGCATTTTGAAGTCCACCAACAATGGAATTGAACTAAACTTGAGTAATAGAGAATACTGGACGTTGGAAATTGGGAGCTGCTTGCATTTTCCTTCGTGCCATGGCCATCTCCCAGGAGGTGCCTGCAAACGCCACAGCGACTCAGGGGGCGTTTGCAGGCGCAGAGGCTTTCCTTCTCCGCTGGACCAATTAGCAGGCACACACTTGCAAGCGCACGACTGTCTCAGCCTGCCAGTTGGAAACTCCGTGCAGGCGCTGCCTGGAAACTGCAACATGCACCGCCTTCCTCTCCTCAACTCCGCCCATGGCGCAGTCCCGTATCATCCCTTCCTTCCAAGGGACCCGTTGGATTGGAAGGGGCGATACAGGACTGCGCTGTGGGCGGAGTTGAGGACGGAGTTGAGGAGAGGAAGGGCACGCGCACTGCAGTTTCCAGGCAGCGCCTGCACGGGGTTTCCAACTGGCAGGCGCATACTCACGCTCTTGCGAGTTGGAATCCCGCCACCACCCCCTTACAGGGCTTCAGTGCCCCCAAATTCTCCTGAGCCTCCCAGCACCCCCTTGGATCGTCTCACCGCCCACCAGGGGGCGGTACTGCCCAGTTTGGGAACCACTGGGTTAGATCAGTGTTTCCCAACCAGTGTCCGGGGCACACTAGTGTGCCGTGAGCGATCATCAGGTGTGCCGTGGGAAATTGGAAAATCCAGGAAGGGGGAGGGGGAGAGTCTAGTGTGTTGAAGTATAAAAACCCTAAGAAACCTACCTCGATAAAGGCACAAAATTACAACCCACACACCGGTTGTCTACTTGGTCTCTCTCCCTCTCCATGCATTGGGAAGGCCCGCCTCCCTTTCCCCAAGTAGAGACCTCCTCTTGCCTCCTGGGGGTTCTGTGTGGGAAGTTTGGCCCAGTTCTATCATTGGTGAAGTTCAGAATGCTCTTTGATTGTAAGGGAACTATAAATCCCAGCAACTACAACTCCCAAATGTCAAGGTCTATTTCCCCTGAACTCCATCTGTGTTCAAATTTGGGCATATTGAGTATTCATGCCAAGTTTGGTCCTGATCCAACATTGTTTGAGTCCACAGTGCTCTCTGGATATAGGTGAACTACAACTCCAAAACCCAAGGTCAATGCCCACCAAACTCTTATGGCATTTTCTCTTGGTTATGGGAGTTATGTGTGGGAAGTTTGTGTCTTTCTGCCATTCCTGCCAGGATATCTAGGTTGTGTTCATCGAAACAGGCCCAGGTTTCACACTGAGTGTATAAATACATTTAAAAACATATTAACCATATGTATTACTGTGTTAGAGTGTCATTTTGTGTCATTTTGGTTGGTGGTGTGCCCCAGGATTTTTCAAATGTAAAAAGTGTGCCGCGGCTCAAAAAAGGTTGGGAAACACTGGGTTAGATTATAAAACTGGGATTGTGTCCAGGAGCAACTTAATTTACTCCTATCCCTATTGCTGGCCTTTTCCTTCCCTCTTCAGGATTTCCTATATTCCCTAAATAAACTCCCTACCATTACATTATTATGATTAGGAAGACCTTGAGACACACGGGACAGGCAACAAGGCCTCCTACTCCTACCAGATAACATTCAGACATGTGAAAAGCTTACCATCACTTGAAAATCAAGCTGCAGGGAATTTTTTAAAGGTCCACAAAGCTTAAGCCTAGCAAAACTTAAACAATCAGTTGCTTGGCATACGTTTTGGAGATATTTATTAAATCCCCGAGTTGTTTTTAGTTTGATTTGCAAGTATTGTTTCACATGCCTTCAGTTTCATCTCAAGGCAGGGGTCGGGAACCTTTTTGACTCACAGAGCCATGAAAGCAAAATATTTGGGAATTTATTTCAGTGAGAGCCATATAATATATATAATATATTTTAAGACTGAATTCAACTAAATGTGAGTCTATACGTCCATACGATGAGGAAAGGATTCCCCGGCAGAATGAGGGGACACTTCAGACCTGGCTCTGCAAAAGGCACGCTCAGGACTCTGGGAAGGAAGAGAAGGCGGAAGGAAGGAAGGAAGGGGGAAAGAAAGAAAGAAAGAAAGAAAGAAAGAAAGAGGAAATAAAGGAGGGAGGGGGAGAGGAAGAAAGAAAAGAAGAAGGAACTATGGTAAAGGAAGAAAAGAAAAGCAGGAGAGAGACAAGGAGGGAAAAAGAAAGAATGAAATGAGAAGGGAGGAAAGGAAAGGAAAGGGAGTGAGGAAAAAGTAAAATAATGAAGGGAAAAGAAGAAAAGAAAGAAGGGGAGAGAGAGGGAAGTGAAAAGACAGGAAGGAGAAGGAAAGGAAGACTTGTGGAAAAAAGAATAGAAGAGAGGTAGAATGGAGGAAAGAAGGAAGGGGAGAGGGAGGGAAAAGGAAGAAGGAAAGGGTGAAGGGGAGGAAGGAAGGAAGGAAGGAAGGAAGGAAGGAAGGAAGGAAGGAAGGAAGGAAGGAAGGAAGGAAGGAAGGAAGGAAGAGGGAGAATGGAGGAAAGAAGGAAGGGGAGAGAATGAGGGAAAAGGAAGGAGAGAAGGAAAAGGAAAGGGTGAAGGGGAGAAAGCTGCATGCTGGGAAACCGAGGCCTAGGCTGCTCTAGAGAGCCAGATGCAATAATGAAAAGAGCCACATCTGGCTCCTGAGCCATACGTTCCCTACCCCTGATCTAAGATAATGTAGTATAGTCAAGTGAATTGAGAGCGGATTCTCAAGCCAGCAGAGAAAGATTATGGCCCAGGACATGTAAGTTAATACCTGCACATATTTTTTGTTGTTGCTAGTCTAAACCTTGCCTATAATTATGAATGCCTATATCTTCCCGGTGGCACAGTGGGTTAAACCGCTGAGCTGCTGAGCTTGTTGACGGAACGGTTGCAGGTTTGAATCCGGGGAGCGGCGTGAGCAGGGGCGGATCTTAGTGGAGGCAAAGCAAGCGGCCGCCTCAGGGCGCCACGTGGCCAAGGGCGCATCCGGCTGCGGCCGCCAGGTTCGGTGCATCATGCCGCGCCATTAACAAACAATCGATTCCATACTTCCTAACAGTAACCAAAAAAACCTTCTCAATTTCTATCCGTGTTTTAATTTCTGCATCTGGCTACATGTGGTTATAGGCTTAGCCAATGGGACGTTTGGCTCCTTATTAGTGATGGAGATACATTGAATATTCCTATTTGAATTTATTCGGCCTTCTTATTATTTGGGCTTTGCAGCCCTTCACGGACCCCTCTACGGACTCTATATTACCACCCCACGTGAGTTACATACCAACTTACATTCATCCCAGGTGACAGATCAGATAGATGCCGGCTCTCTACTCTTGGCATATAGCATTATTGCTTTCATTTAAATTGTATTTCAATAATTGAATTTTTGGGGGGTCTTGCTCCTATGTTTGCACGCACGTGTGTATTGCTCACCCACAGACTGGGTTCTATATGTGATGCTCAATTGAGAATTTATTGATACTGTTTTATATTATTCCCATTACTTGTGCGTTTACCTTGTTGCATCTTGTACTTTGGAACATTCACCCTACAATTGCCGTTACCTTTACATCCCTTGAGGGTACAGCCTTTAGTGTGTTTGTGTTGTTCTTTGATAAGGTGTCCCAGTTGTGTGTTGGTTGTTTTTGTGGCCTTCAGGCTCCTTATTTCCCCACAAGACATTTTTTTCCCCAGGGAAAAATGGGCATCGCCACTCCTGAAACTTCCAAGGGCAACAATTCCAGCGCCCCATATCTTGTTTTGTCTCAAAAGTGGAGTTTGTAGAGCTAGTAGAGGGCTTTAAGTCACACCTGGCTTTGACTGCTCGTGTGCTCCACAGTCTGGCCCAGGGGTTAAAAACTGTTGCCAGCAGCCCACCTAGTCCAACTTTTAATCACTTCTCCTAGATCCTAGACTAGAGGAACACGGAATTATATATGCAGATGGGAGCAAAACATGGAATAGACCAGTGTTTCTCAACCTGGGGGTCGGGACCCCTGGAGGGGTCGCGAAGGGGTGTCAGAGGGGTCGCCAAAGACCATCAGAAAACAAAGGCCATCAGGGGGTTCTGTGTGGGAAGTTCGGCCCAATTCTTTTATTTGTGGGTTTTAGAATGCTCTTTAGTTGTAGGTGAACTATAAATCCCAGCAACTACAACTCCCAAATCTATCCCCCCTCCCAATCCCACAAGTATTCAAAATTTGGTGTATCGGGTAATTGTGCCAAATTGGGCGTATTGGGTATTTCTGCCAATACATCCTGCATATCAGACATTTACATTACGATTCATAACAGTAGCAAAATTACAGTTACAAAGTAGCAATGAAAATATTATGGTTGGGGGCAGGCATGTAGCCAGGGGGGCTAAGGGGCTTCAGCCCCGAAATTCTCAGGGTGGTCCGCGAAAAGGCCTTACTGGTACATTATTTAAACTGTTATGTTTATTCATATCATGATCTGATCACCATGCTCATTATATCCCACATTAATGGGGTTATTGGGATAACAATACAAAAGGTTTGCTAGGGTAGACCCTCTTCCACCCAGTCTCAGCCCCGATCCAAACTCAGCCCCGAATCAAAATCCTGGCTACGGCCCTGATTGGGGGTCTCCACAACATGAGGAACTGTATAAAGGGGTCGTGGCATTAGGAAGGTTGAGAACCACTGGAATAGACTTTTCTAAGATTGTGAGATTCTAACTCCTACGGGACCCATAGCCAAACCAACCCTGTGTGCCTAAGAGATGGTCCAGGCACGCCTTTGAATGTTGACAAGGGCTGTAAATTTAGGAATATATTTCTCCATCACTTAATTTTAATTCTGCACATATTAACGTTAATTCTGCATCTTCTAATAACACGTTTTGCTTAAAACGTAAAGTGTTACAATGGTAAACACATTTTTTAAAGCACCATGGAAAATACAAACAAAGGGAACAATTCTGAGTCATTGTCTCTTGATTGTCATAAGTCAGAAACAATGTTCAGTCACTGGAAAGATCTCCCTGTTCCACAACCTTCCTCCAATGGGCTAATCTTCCGTTTGCAAGAATGCAAGTAATCAAAGAACTACGTTAAAACATTAGTTATCAGATCTATAGTATCAGTGCCTTAAAAAGCCAGCAAATGATGCAAATCTTTTATTAAGTCACTAGCTGTACCCGGCCACGCGTTGCTGTGGCGTTGTGTGGTGGTATGGAAAATTAAGTAGGAAAGAGGCAAAGAAGGAAGTAGAGAATGAAATAGCATTCCTTTCCTTCTTTCCATCCATCCTACCTTTCTTCCCTCCCTGTTCCCTTCCTTCTTTCACTTTTTATTTCCTGTTCTTACCTCTTCCTTTTCCTCTTTCCTGTGGCCCAGTCTGTATATATGTGTTTTGTGTATGTACTGTATATATATATATCTCTCGGCATTACTTCGCGAACGAAGATTCAGGAAGGACTCATCCCACGCTTTTTACAAGCGCGTTGATGACTAAAAAGGCCAATCTGAGATAGGCAAGTTCGGTTGCAGAAAGCGCAGCAGAAAGTCTCCTTGGGTGATGTTTTTTCCAAGTTGCGGTTCTTTCTGCGTTGTCGTTTCTCTTCGAGACCCATTCGGCGTGTCTTCTCGAAAGAGGCCGCAGCATTGTGGATAGTGCGTCTCCATGCCTCCCGATAGTGCGTCTCCATGCCTCCCGATATATGTGTTTTGTGTATGTACTGTATATATATATATATATATATATATATATATATATGTGTGTGTGTGTGTGTGTGTGTGTGTGTCTATGTGTATATATATGTCTGTGTGCTTATGTTTGTGTGTATATGTGTATATGTATATTGTGTGTGTGTGTACTTATGTATATGTGTGTTTGTATATGTATATGAGTGTGTATGTGTAAATGTGTGTATGTATCTATCTTTCTTTCCTTTTGCTGCTACCTTCATCAGCTTTTGTATTGCCTTTTCCTACCTGTCTGTTTTCTCTTCTTCCTTCCTGCATGACCTCTTTCCTTCTTTCTTTCCGTCCTTCCCTCCTTCCGTCCCTCCTCCTCTGTCCTTCCTCCCCCCTTTCCCTTTGGCGAGGGCGACGGGCCTCTCTGCTCCTTTTAGGTCTCCAGCACCCAGCGCCGCCGCCAGCCATTCCCTTTGGCAAGGGCGACGGCTGCTGAAGACTGAAAAGGAGGAGGGAGGCCCGCTGTCTTTTGTGAAGCCAGGGCCTCATTTGTTGCCGTGGAGGCCTCCGTAGCCCGGGCCATGACACCAACCGAGGCCCCGGCTTCGTCGAAGACAGCGGGCCTCCCTCCTCCTTTTAGGTCTTCAGCAGCCAGCACCGCCGCCGGGGAATGGCTGGCAGCAGTGCTGGCTGCTGAAGACCTAAAAGGAGGAAGGAGGCCCGCTGTCCTCCGCGAAGCCGGGGTCTCGGTTGGTGTCGGGGAGGCCTCCGGAGCCCGGGCCACGACACCAACTGAGGCCCCAGCTTCAGACAGCGGGCCTCCTTCCTCCTTTTAGGTCTTCAGCAGCCAGCGCTGCCGCCAGCCATTCCCCCACTGGCCACAGGACACAGGGAGGCCAGGCCGAGGCAGCAGTCGAGCTGCAGGCCTTTGGTAAGATGGCGGGTCCTCTTACAGTTTTCTCTGTGCTGGCGGGGGGGGGGCGGGGGGAGAAGGGGTTTGCTCGCACAGGAATTAGTACCGTGCATGCGCACTGCTGCTTTAGCGTGGGGGTTGATGGGAATTGTAGTTCCATTGGTTTTTCGGGTTTTTTACTGTTTTGTTTTTTAAAAATTTGGGTTTTGTGGTAAACATCCCTCATTGGGTTGTGTGTGTATGTGGCCTGGTTTGGTGTGTTGGCGTTGTGTGGTTTTGCTGTCTATAAGCTACTAAACATGACAGCTCTTCTTTTATATATATAGATGTAAGTTACTTGGAGCGATTTCCCCAGGCCCTTTCCCATATCTATTCCATTAGGCATTAAAGCATTTAAGGAGTTGCTAATAAAAATGCAACTATTAAAGGTGTAGGATCACTAGTCTCTTTTTTTTCCAGCTGGTTACATTATTCCAAGAATGTTCAATATGCAAAGGAACTAAACTTAGTCCCTAAAAGCTTACGCTACCAACTTTATTCTCTCAGTCTCTAAGGTGCTACAACATTGATTTGTTTACTGATACTCCAGACTAACACAGCTACGGTATGTCTTTGAAATGATGAGTTCAGACTGAATTTCTCTTGTCTGCCTTATCTCTTGTTTTATTTTTCACAAAATTATTCAAAACACAATCTCTTTAAACATGAAAATTGAGATGTAAGTGCATACAAGTGAATGTGCCACCCAAAGATAAATGCTTACAAGTCCACTAAACAGGCTTAAAACAAGTTTTAGGATAGTTGGAATGTTGCCTTTATTCAGCTGCTTAGACATAACAGAATCCAAGCTTCATCTCCTTTTGGTGCCTCCAAAACCTAGGAGGGGATAGATAGATAAAAATATGTATATTGTTAGTCCAAAACATTATAGATCAGTTGGTTAGTACAGTGTTGTCCAACCTTAAAATGGCTGGGGAAACACCAACTTGCATTAACATGATGAGACATATCCAGCCTAGGACTTGTAGGCACCCCACTGCAGAATGCCCGGGACTGGAAGGAATAATCACCTTAGCATGCCATCCAACTCCTCATTGTTTTTAATTATGGTTAACTAAATCCAATTTTATAAACCATGATTTAAAGTTCACTTGATTTCAGATGAACCTGTTTGTAGGTCAAAACTGACACTAGAACAGGGGTGGGCAATTATTTATTTATTTATTTATTTATTTGTTCTTCCCTGCAGGCTTGGGGCGGATAACAATATAAAATTCGGCTAGCATGTTACATACATATCGCCGTACAATAAAAACAGACATAAAACAACATAAAACAGCAACATAGGTCCCGAGCGTGGTAGTGTTACACATTATAGCAATCCCTGGACTAGGTACTGCTTATACAGATGAGTACGTTCAATGTTCGCCTAGCCAAAGGCCAGTCTAAACAAAGCAGTCTTACAAGCCCTGCGAAACGGGATGAGCTCCGTGGCGGCTCGGGCGTCATCCGGGAGAGAGTTCCAGAGTACCGGCGCCGCCACAGAGAAAGCCCTCTGCCTGGTTGCCGACAAGTGACAGACGCGGACCGATGGAATCAAAAGCAAATTCGACTCCTCAGAACGTAGTGATCTCGGGGGAATGTATGGGTAAACTGGTAAACTGGCTAGGATTTCTGGGAGTTGAAGTCCAAAACACCTGGAGGGCCGGTAATTGCCCACCCCTGCACTAGAAGCTACAGCTAATCATAAATAGAAGCAAATAGTTCGAAATATCTCCTCTTGCTTGAGCTAGAACAAGAGGGAGGACTTAAATTCAAAGGCCAGTGCAATTGCCATCGTAATCCTAAATCATGGTTTAGTTTTCTCACAAACCCATTCACTAATTTAAATAAACTGACTTCTATGGTAATTTACATACTTTTTGACCAATGTCAAAATTAGTTGCTAGAACACAATAAATATATTCAAAAAGTATTCAATCGGTATATAGACAGAGGATAAGACATTAGCCCAGGAAACAGAAGTGAATGCAACTCACCAGAGGTGGATCTTGTCCCTGAATGATGAGATGCTGTAGAGTTATGTGAACTGCCAAATGCATGTGGCCGAGCAGATGAACCAGTCCATGTATCATAATATGGAGAATATGTATGATGTGAAGGTGACCTGAAGGGAAAAATGCTGAGTGGTCAATGACAATGCTATCCCGTGTCTACCAATTGAAATATTTAAAGAGCCAAATAAAGTATTTATTTATTATTTCGATTTATATACCACCCTTCCCAAGAGGCTCAGGGTGGTTTACAACAACAAACAACACAATCAACAAACAATCATAATTAAAAACATAAAAACAGATTAAGACCAGGGTGGAATATACAGCCTTAGAGATTAAACGCCTGTCGAAAAAGATTGGTTTTACAGGCCCTCCGAAAGGCCTGCAGATCAGTTATTGATCGGGCCTCCTCTGGGAGAGCGTTCCATAGAGTAGGCGCCACTACAGAAAAAGTGCGCTACCGCGTCTATGACAAGCGGCAGATCTTAAGTGATGGAACCTCCAGTAGGTTTTGATCCATGGACCGTACTGGCCTCTGGGGAATGTGCGGGGAAAGGCGGTCCTTCAGGTACACTGGCCCCAGACCATGCAAGGCCTTAAAGGCTAACACCAACACTTTGAAGGCAATCCAGTATTCGATAGGGAGCCAGTGCAAGCGCTGTAGGACTGGCGTGATGCGGCACGATAGTAGAAAGGTATTGGAAGGTCATATAATGCAAAGTCCATCAAAGGGAACAAAACTTCCACACTATTTTAATGATGATGATGATGAGAATAATAATAATAACTTTTTTCTTATATCCCGCCACCATCTCCCCGAAGGGACTTGGGGCAGCTTACATGGGGACCAAGCCCAATATAAACAAAGGTTGCAAATAACACAATTAAAAACATATAACACTAAAATATATTAAAACAAAAAAACCAATGAAATGAAAAACACCATAAAACATAAACCAAACATCAAACAACCCGTAGCCCAAAAAGTGGACATGTGCAAGTTTGAAACTAATAGGCCAGAACAAGGGCTTGTGCAAATGCAAAACTGTAGTGCCGGGGCTAGGAATCAGGTGCTGGAGATCAAACCAAAAGGTTAGGGCAGGGGTGGGCAACCTCCGGCCCGTGGGCCGGATTCGGCCCGGCAGCCAATTCTGTCCGGCCCAGAAGAAGGGCGTCGGGGCGGGGCCAAGAGGAAGGGGTGCCGCTGCCGCCATCCCATCGTGGGTTCTGTAGGGCCTGCCATCCCGGAGTAGTGGCGGCTTTGGAGTGCCTGCCATCCCTGGAGGCGATCCAGGCCCGCAGGGGGAGCACTCGATGACGTGCGGGGGCTGATCACCGTGGTGACCCGGAAGACTTGATCATCATCCGGGTCGCCAGGGCATTCAGCCGCCTCAGATTGCCGAATGCTCCCCTTGCAGGCCAGGACCGCCCCCAGGGATGGCAGGCACTCCAAAGCCGCTGCTCCTCCAGCTTGTTTGCCGACACAGGCCCACAGAGCCCGCGATGGGATGGTGGCAGCGGCACCCCTTCCTCTTGGCCCCGCAGGGCGATCAGCTGGGGAATGGCTGGGGGTGAGAGCGGGCGGAGGCCTACAGCCTCCGATCGCCTGCTGCTCAGCTCTGCTCTGTTCTGCTGCGGCGGCAGCTGGGTCCGCTTTGCCATCCTCTGGGCTGGGTCCATTGGGCCATTCCATCTTGGGATCCTTCCTCTCTTGAGGATGTCAGCCTCCATCTTGGTTCGCACCTTGTCTTCTTGAATTTAATTTAATTTTAGTGGTTTTTATTATTATTTTATAATAATAATTTTATAATAATAATATAGTAATATAATAAATAATATAATGTTATATTATAATTTCAATATATTATGTCTATTTATATAAAAAAATAATTATATTAATACTAATAATATATGAATATTTCTTGACATATTAATATGTTAATATTAATGATGTGTAATACATAGTAAAATAGTAAATAAATAAATAATGTAGATTAGAATGTAGTTCAGCCTTTAGGTGCGGCCCTACATAAGATTTTTTGGCTCTCTTTTGGCCCCCCTTGGAAAAAATAATTGCCCTCCCCTGGATTAGGGCCAGGCAAACTTAAATCAATAGCTAAACCGTCATTCAAAGGCACATTGGAACATCCAAGTCTTCAGGCATTTATTGTTGTTATTTATTTATACTTGGCTTTCCCCCCTCACAGTTGGAACTCAAAGCATCTCACACTTAAAAGGCAATATACCATAATAAAAATATACAAAAGGTACATATTAAAATGCCATAAAACGTATACAAATATAATTAAGAGAAATGGATAAAAAAGCTTTTAAACAATCCCTTTGCCATTTTTAAAAGCCTTCTTTAAACACCAGTCTGAATAGAAAGTTTTTTAGCCTACTACTGCCTCAATATGTGAGTTATAGTTTTGCAAGGCCTTTCGTTTTCTTTATCAAAGAGTGCTGGTGTCTTACTCTTCCTCCTCCTAGGATTCCACAGCATAGAGCAGGCCTGGGCAAACTTCGGCCCTCCAGGTGCTTTGGACTACAACTCCCACAATTCCTCACAGCCGGTAGGAGGGAGAGAGAGAGAAGCGATAGGCTGTTAGGAATTGTGGGAGTTGTAGTCCAAAGCACCTGGAGGGCCGAAGTTTGCCCAGACCTGGCATAGAGCCATGACAGTTAAATTAGTGTCAAACTGCATTAATTCTACAGTGCAAATGCACCCTTAGGTGAACTCCTACTCAAGGAACATTACAATAAAACATTTAATCTTTTCTTATACCATGATTGAAGAATTAAGTTATTAAATTTGAAAAAATAAGTATAATAACTTAATTTTCTTGAAATCATAAGCTATGCCTTTAGCACTAGCAATGAATCATGGACGCCTTTACTTAATGATGCAATGCCATGTAACTGCAAGGCAATGAGCATAATTGTAAGGAGCACAGCAGAGGTAAAACACAGCCAACATATATATATATCCTCTGGTGGCTAATCTATTTTATCAACAGGAAGCTATCACTGTGAAATAGATCTTGTTACACAATCCAACATCTTTTTAGTTGGTCAGGAAATGCAACAAAGCCTTCAAAGTGCGTATCATTGGATAAATAGGTGTACAAACCCTACATCAGTGTTTCTCAACCGCTGTGACGCTGTACACTAGTGTGCTGTGACGGACCTCCTGCTGTGCCGCGAGAAAAGCTCTCTGCCCCCCTTCCTTCCCCCCTCCTCCTGCCAAACTCCTGCTGCTTGGGGGAGGAGGAGGAAGGGCCGGGCAGCGGCGAAGAAAAAGAAGAAGGGGCCGGGGCGCCGCCTCCTTCAGCCGTTTCCCCAGCTAGCCTCCAATCCGCCCTGACTCTCGCTCACTGAAGCTGCAAGGAGGAGGAGCCCCGCCCACTGAAGCCCGTCTACCGCTCATGCTCCTCCTCTGTGGGAGAGCTGAAGCCGGGCGGAGGGGGCGGGGCATGGCGCAGCCTGGCTCCGCCCCCTCCCCCGGCTTCGGCACTCCCAGCAGCTGCTCCAGCCTTGAGGAGCCAGTGCCAAGCCAGCATTGTGCTGACTCTGCCACCGCTGGCTTGGCATTGCCCCCTCAAGGCTGGAGAAGCTGTGGGAGAGCTGAAGCCGGGGAGGGGGCGGGGCATGGCGCAGCCTGGCTCCGCCCCCCCCCCCAGCTTCGGCACTCCCAGCAGCTGCTCCAGCCTTGAGGGGGTAGTGCCAAGCCAACACTGGGCTGGCTCTGCCACCGCTGGCTTGGCAATGCCCCCTCAAGGCTGGAGAAGCTGTGGGAGAGCTGAAGCCGGGGGAAGAGGGCGGGGCATGGCACGGCCTGGCTCTGCCCCTCCCCGGCTTCGGCACTCCCAGCAGCTGCTCCAGCCTTGAGGGGGCAGTGCCAAGCCAGCATTGTGTTGGCTCTGCCACTGCTGGCTTGACATTGCCGCCTCAAGGCTGGAGAAGCTGCTGGGAGAGCCGAGCCGGGGAGGCCGTGCCATGCCCCGCCCTGGCTCCGCCCCCTTCCCCCCGGCTTCGGCACTCCCAGCAGCTGCTCCCAGGAGGCCACCATGCCCCAGCCGTTCTTTACTGTGTTAGAGTGTCATTTTGTGTCATTTTGGTTGGTGGTGTGCCCCCAGATTTTTTTAATGGTAAAAGTGTGCCGCGGCTCAAAAAAGGTTGGGAAACACTGGCCTATATGATTGGAATGAGGAGCTAATTGCATGCAACAGGGACCAGAATGAGACAGAGAATTGAGAGCATGCATGGTGTCCAATTTGTCCATTATTCCCTCTGGATCCATCCTGCATTGGCTATAGCCACAAATGAACTTTTCTTCTAGGGCAGAGAAGGAGAAAATGCATAACTGCGGGGAGCCCAACCCTTCTTCAATTTTCCAAAACGTATTTCACCAAAATTTACCCTATGCCTCTCCCCATAGTACACTATCTGTTTTGAGAAAGGCCTCCTTGTCTCATGTCTCCTGGAAGCGTGGGGTGCAGTTTCAGATCAAAGTGCAAAAATATGTTTTTAGAAGCCCCTTTGTTTGGGGGGTAAGTAGACTCCAAGGCAGGGGTGGGCAATTATTTTTTCCAAGGGGCCACACGAGAGCCAAAAAATATTATGGAGGGCCGCATCTATAGGCTGAACTACATTCTAATCTACATGATTAATTAATTAATTTACTATATTTACTATATATTACACATCATTCATATTAACATATTAATATATCAAGAAATATTCATATATTATTAGTATTAATATAATAATAATTATATATATTATTATATTATATATATTATTATATATTAGTTATTATATTAGTTATTATATTATTATTATAAAATTATTATTACAAAATAATAAAACCCACTAAAATAAAATAAAATGAAATTCAAGAAGACAAGGTACGAACCAAGATAGAGGCTGACATCCTCAAGAGAGGAAGGATCCCAAGATGGAATGGACCAATGGACCCAGCCCAGAGGATAACAAAGCGGACCCAGCCGCCACTGCAGCAGAGCAGAGCAGCAGACGATCGGAGGCTGCAGGCCTCCGCCCGCTCTCGCCCCAGCCGTTCCCCAGCTGATCGCCCTGCCATGGAGTGCCTGCCATCCCGGCTTTGGAGTGCCTGCCATCCCGGGTGGCAATCCGGGCCTGCCGCGGGAGCAGTCAGTGAGCTACGGCGGGTGATCGCCCTGGCGAACCGGAAGACGACCAAGTCTTCCGGGTCGCCAGGGTGATCAGCCACTGCAGTTCGCCGACTGCTCCCGCTGCAGGTCCGAATTGCCTCTCGGGATGGCAGGCACTCTAAAGCCGCCGCTCCTCTGATTGCTCTTCGGAGCAGTTTGCTGACGCAGGCCCCAGAGCCCGCGATGGGATGGCGGCAGTGGCACTCCTTCCTCTTGGCCCCGCCCCCAATGCCCTTCTCCCCGGGCCGAACAGAATCGGCTGCCGGACCGGATCTGGCCCGCGGGCCGTAGGTTGCCCAGGTCTGCTCCAAGGTGCCATGGGAGTCAGCGCATCTCTGAAGCTCTATCACTTGGCTAATTCTGATAAAGGTCAACAGCCCTTCAAAAAAAAGAGGCTCCCTCCCCACCCTGAGGAGAATCAACTTGGAAGATGGAAGAAATACTTCTCACGCCTTTTAAAACCATTTGTTGTAAAAGAAAGGAATCTGTAAGCAAAATCATACCAGGATTCAAATTAAATATTCATAAAATACAGATCTTATTTCAAATATCCATTTCCCTCCCCTCTTATCCATGTGTTATTTAAATATATGCTGATCAGATGAAGGAATATTTGTTGTCAAGAAACATATGATGGATTACCTTCGGTTGCCAGCCAAGTATCCCAGTAGCCCTCCAGCACCTAATCCGGTCCAGAAACCAGGCCTTGAATTTGAGTCATAATTGGAACCACTTGCAGCTCCTTAATGCAAGTAAAATAAAACAGATTTAGATCAAACAATCCTTGAAACAGAAAGATACAAACAAGATGTTTCTCATTGTGCCACTGCTTTCGTCCATTTAGATATTCCCAGGAGCAATGTAACAGTGCTTCCATTTCCTATTCAGGAATTGCTGTTTAAGATATGTTGATAGATCATTTAAACCAGGGGTCGGGAATCTACGGCTCGGGAGCCAGGTGTGGCTCTTTTCATGATTGCATCTGGCTCTCCAGAGCAGCCCGGGCCTCGGTTTCCCAGCATGCAGCGGGGAGGAGTGATGCAAATGCGCCGCAACTTTCACTTCCACACCTTCTTTTCCCTCCCTCTCTCCCCTTCCTTCTTTCCTCCATTCTCCCTCCTTCCCTCCCTCTTCCTTCCTTCCTCTTCCATTCTTTCCTTGTCTCCTTCCTTTTCCCTCCCTCTCCCTTCTTTCCTCCATTCTCACTCTTCCTTCCTTCCTCCCCCTTCACCCTTTCCTTCTCCTTCCCTCCTTCCTTTACCCTCCCTCTCCCCCTTTCTTCTTTCCTCCATTCTGCCTCTTCCTTCCTTCCTTTCTCCCCTTCACCCTTTCCTTCTCTCCTTCCTTCTCCTTCCCTCCCTCCCTCTTCCTTTCTTCCTCTTCCATTCTTTCCTGCTCTCCTTCCTTTTCCCTCCCTCTTCCTTCTTTCCTCCATTCTCCCTCCATCCCTCTTCCTTCCTCTTCTATTCTTTTCCCCCAAGTCTTCCTTTCCTTCTCCTTCCTTTCTTTTCACTTCCCTCTCTCTCCCCTTCTTTCTTTTCTTCTTTTCCCTTCATTATTTTACTTTTTCCTCACTCCCTTTCCTTTCTTTTCCCCACCCTTTCCTTTCTTCCCTTCCCATTTCTTTCTTTCTTTTCCCCTCCTTGTCTCTCTACTGCTTTTCTTTTCTTCCTTTTCCATAGTTCGTTCCTTTCTTCCTCTCTCCCTCCCTCCTTTATTTCCTCTGTCTGTCTTTCTTTCTTTCCCCCTTCCTTCCTTCCTTCTTCTTCTCTTCCTTCCCAGAGTCCTGAGCGTGCCTTTTGCAGAGCCAGGTCTGAAGTGTCACGTCATTCTGCCGGGGGAATCCTTTTCTCTACGTATAGACTCACATTTAGTTGAATTCCGTCTTTAAATATATATATTATATGGCTCTCACTGAAATAAATTTCCAAATATGTTGCTTTCATGGCTCTCTTGAGTCCAAAAGGTTCCCGACCCGATTCAAACAATACACTGTCAACACACATGCACCTTCATCATTGACAGCATCAACCAATTCAGCCTACACCTTTCTTAAAACACAGGAGTTATAAATAAATAAGTATCAATTCAGTAATTATGAGATCATAAGATGAACTTTGGATCTCATAACTGCTGGGGATTTAGGTTTAGGGTCATTAGCAATAATTGCAATGTGCCTCTTCAGCCTTGCAGCACTCAGCCGAAGGACTTCTGAGATGTTGCAGATCAGGAAGCTGGGAAATATACATGGGGTACATGAAGGGAAATAGTTGTGGCAAGACACTGAAGGATCTCTCTAGTTGTCTGTTCTCAATATGCCCGCAACGGAGAGTGCTGCAGACATCAATTCTCCGTGTCCCGAGCAGCAGCCTCCAAGAAATGTTGGGGTGCTGCCACGGGAAGGTTGGCACTGTGATTCAATCAAAGGGGTAGTGCTGACAACACTATTACTCTTAAAACAGAGCTTAAACAGTAAATTATATAGTGTGGGTAGTCCCAATGTATACAATACCAAGAGCTAGTATGAATATATCCCGTAGGTTTCTCTAGTCATAAATTAGCGAAATAAAGTCAAAGTCACTCACAACCTCTAGAGCCCAAGTGGGGTTAGTTCAATGCTCATAGAGGTGACTTCCACTGGCGTTTTCCTTCTAACCTTCAAGTGAATATAAAGACTCCGTTTGCTGTTTGAAAGTTCAACACAATTTAATCCGGGTTATATCCACAAACCACATGTAGAGCGGGCTTAAACTCAAATTTTGTACATCCACAGTAACGATGGGTTCCACACATTAATATACATCCAATTTCTCTTGGCTTCCAGTAGTGACCCACGCCGTCAGTGAGCAATGTTCCATCAAAACGCAAGTACGTGTATATGGTGTATCCTGGCCGAAGCAAGTGAGTGTTGTTACTGTTTCATAGATTGTAATAGATCATCCAGATAGATGGCTACTTTTTCTAAAATGCTGTTGCAGCTGGAGATTATTGGTCTTTGGCCAGGATATACCATATACACGCACGTGCGTTTTGATGGAACATTGCTCACTGATGCCGTGGGTCACTACTGGAAGTCCTCTAAAAGATCAGCCTTGAAAAAGTTTCAATAGAAACGAAACGGAAAAGATCTAATTGATAACAGTACTGATCCGTTGGCTGTGAGACGACTTACCAGATGGATAACCACATCGCGTCCATTGTGTATTCCGAGTTTACTTCATTGATATGATTGATAACCAAGAGAAATTGGATGTATATTAATGTGTGGAACCCATCGTTACTGTGGATGTACAAAATTTGAGTTTAAGATCGCTCTACATGCGGTTTGTGGATATAACCCAGATTAAATTGTGTTGAACTTTCAAACGGCAAACGGAGTTTTATATTCACGTGAAGAAGGAAAACGCCAGCTCTATGAGCATTGAACTAACCCCACTTGGGCTCTAGAGGTTGTGAGTGATTTTGACTTTATTTCGCTAATTTATGACTTCAGAAACCTACGGGATATATTCCGGCTGGACCCCCAGCTGTCTATGGAGGCGCAGATTGCCTGCGCCTGCAAGACAGTGTTTTACCATCTGCGGCAGGCAAGATGTCTGGCTCCTTACCTCTCCCGCTGCGACCTGGCCACGGTGATACAAGCCATGGTGATCTCGAGGCTCGACTACTGTAATGCGCTGTACATTGGCCTTCCCTTGTCGGCGATCCGGAAACTCAAGTTGGTGCAGAACGCAGCAGCACGTCTGCTCACAGGAGCCCCAAGATCTGCTCACGTCACCCCACTCCTGCGCGAACTCCACTGGCTCCCTATTGAATTCCGGGTCTCCTTCAAGGTGTTAGTCTTGACTTTTAAGGCCTTATATGGTTTGGGGCCAGTGTACCTGAAGGAGCAGCTTACCCCATACATGCCCAGTAGATCACTGCGTTCAGAGGGGCTTAACTTACTGGAGATGCCTAATATTAAGACCGACTGGTTGTCGAGTATGCGGCAGAGGGCGTTCACAGTGGCTGCGCCGTGCCTCTGGAATTCGTTACCTGCGGAGACGCAAGCTCTACGGGGCTTGATGGCATTTCGCAAGTCTGTAAAGACTTGGCTGCTTAGGCAGGCATTTGGCTCCGACTGATGCCTGCCATAACCTGCCACCCTGCCGCATCTTGCCATCTGTATTATGGTTGTTCTGCTGGGATTTTAATGCGGGGAACAGGGCTTGAACTTGGTTTTTATAATGCTGTTTTATGTGTTTTTATGTGCTTTTATCTGGTTTTATCTTGTAAACCGCTCTGGGCTCCGGAGAGAGCGGTATACCAAATTGAATAAATAAATAAATAAATAATAGCTCTTGGTATTGTATACATTGGGACTACCCACACTATATAATTTACTGTTTAAGGTCTGCTTTAAGGTTGGCACTGTGCCTATGTAACTATGAAAACTGAGCTCTGTCATCACAGTTATTCAGACAATTCAAGATTTTAACTTATATAGTTTTCTCTACAGAGAGCAACCCAAAGCACTTATGACTTATGGTTTCGATTAAGACTTTGTTATTAGTGTCGAATGAAAGCACCAAGAGTGTTCATAAAATGCACTGGTGAAGTTCTGCGAGCTTCAAGCAATGACCAGAGGCTGATAACAACTTTTACAGAGCCAATTTTTGCCTAACAGATTAAGAAATGTACGGCATTAAGAATTAAGAAATGTGTGACATTTTGTCTCATACAAAACAAGACATCATATTCCAGTGCTTTTGTCTTCAAAATGTGGCGAATGAGTGGGAGCTTTACCTGTAAAGCCTGTCTTAAATCCCGGTGGAGGAGGGCTTTGATAATACTGCCCATCGGATTTAAATCCTGGAGGAGGCGGGCTCTGTTGGTAGGTTCCTGAATGCGCATCGCCGTAAGCAAAGCCATGTTGTGGACGGTTATCGCATAGGAATAGCTTGTAGACGCCATAAACAAGAAGCGCAAAGAATATTACCAGAACCACTCCAGCACCGGAGCCTACTGAATCGTGAGAGGTTGGGGAATAGTAGCTCCCACCAAATGAGCTTGTTTTTTGCTGTTGTCCTGCCTTGGTTAACTCCAACGTGTACTCCAAGCCACAGGACCCTTTTAAGATGTAAGGGTCGTCCGGATAATCATAACCTTCACAGCTTACTTCAATTTTTCCAAATCGGTAGGCAGCATCCAAGTCTGCTTTACACTCCCACTGAAAAAGGAAGCAGCATTGGTGACCATCCCAAGGATTAAAAATAGCAAACACACTGCTTTTTTAAAATAAAAAAAAACCCACCATACATACTCTTCTAAAATATTTTTGTATTATGTAAACTGTGGACCACTTTTTCAATGACTTTTACAAGAACAGATCACTGAAAAGGTGATATTTGGTTTGCATCTCTTGAAGATTTGGTAGCTCTGAACATGCTTGTGATATTCCAATTGATTTTGGTGGGTTTTTTTAAAACCAGAGATTTTAAAATTTAATAAAATGGACTGAAACACATCCTTAACACAAGGCTTTGAACAGTACAACTTTTCTACTAAGAAAAATATTTTAATCAAAAATGATCTATTGCAGTGTTTCCCAACCGGTGTGCCCCGGCACACTAGTGTGCCGTGAGCGATCCTCAGGTGTGCCGTGGGAAATTGGAACCTCGCATGCTTTGCGAGTGCGCACTCTGGCGTGCATAAGAAGGGAAGGAAGAGGTGCACATCACATCTTTCCCTGAGGCTCCCCCCTCCCCTTATGCAAATCTTGTTTACTTCTCACCCTCCCGTTGTTTGAGGGGGGATGGGCTGCAGCACTGCACGTGCTTTCCGCCCATTCTTTTATTTGGGGCTCCTCCGCTGCGCTACGAAATGCTGTCGGCAAGAGCGCAACGGGAGGAACCGCCTCGCCCCTTCCTCGCCTCGTTCCTATCAGAAAGCAGGAAGCGCCGGCAGCAGAGCACGGCCAACTGCTGCCACTCAAAGCGGGCCTGGCCCCGCCCCTACACTTGCTCCGCCTGCGCGTGCGCGACTCCCCCCTCCCCTGCCCCGCCCTCGCGCTACCTGCTCCTCCTTCGCGCTTACCGGCCTATAGCCAGCAAACGACTCCTTCGCCTCACGCTCTACCAGGCTGCCACCCTCTCCTTTGGCCTACGTCCTAGCAATCTTTAAACAAAGGCTGAGCGCAAAGGTGGAGTTCAGAATGCGCTTTGATTGTGGGTGAACTATAACTACCAGCAACTACAACTCCCATCGAAACAGGCCCAGGTTTCACACTGAGTGTATAAATACATTTAAAAACGTATGAACTATATCAGGGCTGTCCAACTGGCGGCCCCGGGGCCGGATCCGGTCCCGTAGCCTGTTGGACACGGCCCCACCTATGCCCTCAGCCGCCATTTTAAATTTTTTAAAAAAATCGATTTTTAAATAAAAAAAATGGCGGCCGGGGAGGGGGAGCGGGGGCAGGGAGGAGGAAGAGAGCTAGCTCCTCCTTTTGCGCCCCCCTACCTAGGGCGGGGGAGCCGCCAGAGGGCAGAAGGCGGCGCCAAGAGCAGCGCGTCACAGGCCTGCCGTGACGCGCTGCCCCTGGCACCGCCTACTCCTCCTTTCAGCGGCTCCCCGGCCTAGGAAGGGAGGGGGCGCCGGAAAGGAGTAGGCGGTGCCAAGGGGCAGCGTGTCACGTCAGGCCTGTGACGCGCTGCCGTTGGCGCTGCCTTCTGCCCTTTTCGGCGGCCCCGGCCTAGGAAGGGAGGGGCGCGAAAAGGAGGAGAGGCGGTGCCAAGAGCAGCGCGTCACGCCAGGCCTGTGACGCTGCTCTTGGCGCTGCCTACTCCTCCTTTTTCGGCGGCTTTAGGAGGGGGCGGGCTGGGGCTGGGGGCGGGGCCGAGTGGCCCCGCAGGTCATCAGTGACCTCTTATCCGGCCCTGGACCCGCCAGAAGTTGGACAGCACTGAACTATATGTATTACTGTGTTAGAGTGTCATTTTGTGTCATTTTGGTTGGTGGTGTTCTCCAGGATTTTGTAAATGTAAAAAGTGTGCCGTGGCTCAAAAAAGGTTGAAAAACACTGATCTACTGGTTTTTAAATTACTTGACAGAGGCAAGTATTTTGTTGAGACAGAGAGAAAGCTTCACTTTCAGTTTCTGTAGTTTAATTTTGTCTGAAAAAAATCAACTTGTCGAAAGCCAGAATTAAATGTGCTTTGTAAAAGTACTTAGTGTATTTCACATCCCTTCTATAAACATGGTATCTCTTATTTCCATTTCTAATGCTTCAGCACAATGCAATGTATAACTACAAAAAATCTAATCAAACCTCGTATGTCATATGTAAATGTTTCTCAAAACCTTTGCACTATTTTTAATGATTGCAATGCATCTATAAACCATCACGTATAGCAGTCCCAAAGTGTATAAAACAAGGGCCAAAATAATGGATTTTGATATGATCTACAGATAAGTCAAGGGCAAAATTTGGGGACATGTAATAAAAGGATGTAAAGGCTTTAGATTTTTTTCTATTTTAAAAAATTATATTAACAACAGGGTGGATTGGAGGCTTATGATTAGGATTCGATTTGATTCTTTGGCATTCAGAAGATACGGGGCCCCCCACACAGTAATGTTAACTTTTTATTGAGGAAGGCCAAAGTATTCTGGATAAATGAATGGCGTACAGAGATCCCCTGCGGCCTTAACGAGAAATTAGGTATTGGAGACCTTTTGCTTTAATTCATTTACACACCGGTTTCCACACTGGGCCACTCAGCCGGCTTGACGGTATTTCACTCCTACGAGCAATGCGTTATTCGCATTTGCCGCTCTATACTCATTTGGGATACTTACCCTATTATATGAACTCGGTATGTATAATGTACTACATGATATTGTTACTATGTTGCTTTTTGGGCATTATATAATGCTGTATGCAAGTGTATACACCCGATTCTGTATTGTACTGATATTATGTTTATGTTTATATCACAGATCCCATATATATGGTGGCTCGATTACGAGTTTGAATGTTTTTTGATTTATATGAAGGATGAAACTCAGATCTACTTATTATTTGTGTGACGGAAGGCCTTGATAAAGACCCCTGGGGGGGGGGGGTCAAAATGAGAGAGGGACCTTACAGCATTGATATTCCTCGTTGGCCTGGTGTACCCGGTTCATGGGTTTTGTGCTATCCCTCACGCCGTGATGTATGGTGTTACCATTTAAACACGATGACCCCTAGTATGGAACATTTTAAGGGATGCCGTATGGACTTTGGATTATGATTTATACCCAGATGATGGTTGTAATAACCCGTATACGTTGCATACCCTTACCTCTGGATTACTAAAAAGATTTTGCTTGAAACAGAACATTGGGACTCTGCGTGTTTATTGGACACACTGGGTTTCCCAAGTTTATCTCTGTGATTTCATTGATTTGATTCATTAGCTGTTTGGTTTGGAGCATTTACTGCAACTTCCCCGGTGATTTCATTGTTATGATTAGGATACTCATTGCTCTCTTAGAGCTCTATCACCTCAAACTGGGAGGGGAGGGGAGAGCCCAGCAGATGAACAATGGCAGTTTTATACTCCACTGACAATTTGTACGATCTCAGCTGATATCACTGGCACCTTTGTGGAGAAAGAAGCATTAATCCTCCCAGCCCCAAAAGCTAGCAACATAACTTGTTTGGTTGAGCTAAGAAATACCGACAAAAAGTGAACTGATGTTCCCTTTCCTAAGACTTTGAACTTCATACATGTTTTAAAATAGACATACCTGTACATCATAGCCATCCCAACCTTTGTTGTAACATTGCACGACATCAGGGGTGTATGCGCCACATCCGGCAGAACCTCCAGTGCACTGCAACTGAGGAACTGCAAAACTCCGCCGATAATTTGCGTTCTTGCCTGGGTAAAGTGTCAAGGCCTGAACTTCTCGTAACAAGACTCTCTCTGGAAGAATACATGTGAGAAATTAATACTAAGCAAAGCTGAGAACGAATATCCTAAGACTCCCCCCTCTGTTAAAATATTAAAAAAACAAATATTACCCAGAAGCTGCAATTAGGCCAACGCTTAGCAGCCAGGTTACTAACGTGAGCAGGGCACAGGGAGCGCACAACCATCTTGTTGCACCAGCTCCACTGGCTGCCAATTAGCTTCCGAGCACAATTCAAAGTGCTGGTTTTAACCTACAAAACCCTATACAGTTCCGGCCCAGTTTACCTGTCCGAACGTATTCTCCCTTATGAGCCATCTTCTAGAACATTAAGATCCTCCTGAGAGTCCCTGCTCTTGGTCCCGCCACATTTGCAAGTGCATCTGATGGGGACGAGAGACAGGGCCTTCTCTGTGGTGGCCCCTCGGCTATGGAACTCTCTCCCAAGCGAGGTTAGAGCTGCCCCCTCCCTCTTGTCCTTCAGGAGGCTGGTGAAAACCTGGCTATGGAAGGAAGCATTCCCAGAATAATAGCTGAGGCTGGCTATAGACCAAAGTGAGTGACCACATTTACAGAGTTGAACTTGTTTTTAGTTGGCAATTTTGCTTTTATGTATTTTATCTACATGTATTTTAATCTTGTATTGTTGTAGGGTGTTTTTAATTTGTATTAGTAGCATTGAATCCTTGCTGTGAACCGGTCTGAGTCCCTCTACGGAGGTGAGAATGCTCTCTACGTGGGGTTGCCTCTGAAGACTGCCTGGAAGCTGCAATTATTTATTTACATCAGGGTGCCCACACTTTTTCATCATGCGAGCTACTATATGAACAATCAAGTTGAAAAGATCACCTGTTGTGCATGTGAGCGTGCGCGCATGCGCACGCTCACATGCATGCTCCTACTGCAGCCTTGCATCTGCACGGGGCTTCTTTCTTGCCTGCCCACAAACTCCTTGCCTGCGCGCGCGCGCTCTCTCTTAATGTCTTCGTTGCCTTCCTCCTTCCTGCTGCGTGCTTTCGCGAAGCAGGAAGTCCCCATTCCGTCCTGCTTCTTCCGTGCACAGCAGGCCCCTCCCACGCACGCAGCAGGAGGGTATTTATAGGCGCACCTGCCAGCGCTCCAGCCAGATATGGCTTCGGCGGCGGCTCGGAAGGCGCAGGGCTGGGAAGAGGGGCCACCTGGCTGCTGCCTGGGCGGGGAAATTCAAATGAGAGAGGGACCCACGTGAGGCTGGAGCCTCCCCACGGCAGCCTCCCCCCTCCCTCTTCCCTCGAGGCTTCCTTACCTGGGCAGGAGAAGGAAGAGTGGAAGAGGTGCTTCCCCAAAGTGACAGATACAGGGGGGGGCGCTCTTCCTTTCGAGGGTGTCACTCAGAAAGGACGCCCAAGTGGACGGCTGGCAGAAAGGAGGACCCCTCCCACTGGTGGCAGTCCATGCCCACGGGGGGGGGGGGAGAGGGTGGCTCTTCCTAGCCGGCTCTGAAGAGCCACCCCCTCTCTCTCTCTCTCTCCCGTGGGCCCTCGCTGCCTTTCTCCTTCGAGGAAGGGCGAGGTGGAGAAAGGCGGTGGGGGCACAAGCAGCAGCAAGTGGAGTCTCCATCCCCGCAGCCCCCTCCTCCTCGGGTTCAGCCCCAGGAACACGGCGGAGCCCTCCCTCCTCGCCCCCAACCAAGGAAAGAAAGCAGCCCCACACAGCTCGCTCGCCCAGGTCTCTGCTTGAAATGGGAGTCCCGAGGGCAGCAGCAGGGTTTGCGGCGGGGCTTGCTTGGCTTTGCCCCACTTTGCCCGGCCTCCTCCGCCTCTTTCTCTCTCTCCCTCTCTCCTTCCAGCGCCCGCCTGCCTGCCTGCCAAAAGGATCCGAAAAAGTTCTCCGGATTTCTTTCTTCTCTTCTTGGCTCTCTCTCTCACACACACACACATTCCCTCCATCCCTCCCACAGCCTCGCATCCTATCCGTGTGCGTGCCTTCGCCTTGCTCCCCCCCAGCAGCAACCAATGGGCAGTCATGTCACCACACCATGCGTGGCAAGACGAGTGCCAGGGCCCGCCCACGAAAGCCTCATTTTGGCAAAGAAGCCCCGCGGCGGCGGTGGAGCGCACGTGCGTGCGCATGGAAGGAGCGCGCCATTCGGCTGGTGAGGCCCAAAGATCACCTGGAAGAAGGCCAAAGATCCCCTAGGTGCTCCCGATCACCGTATTGAGCACCCCTGGTATAGAGCTTTAAAGGTCAAAACCAGCACTTTGAATTGAGCTCAGAATTGGACAGGCTGCCAGTGGAGCTGACACAACAGGGGGGTGGTATGCTCCCTGTATGTAGCTCCGGTTAGTAATCTGGCTGCCGCTCGTTGGACTAGTTGCAATTTCCGAACTGTCTTCAAAGGCAGCCCCATGTAGAGTGCGTTGCAGTAATCTATTCGGGATGTGACCAGAGCGTGGACGATCATAGTCAGATTAGTCCAATGCTCGGCAGCCAGGTTACTAACAGGAGCGGGGTCCAGGGAGCATACAACTCCCTTTTTGTGCCAGCTCCACTGACTGCCAATTAGTTTCCGGGCACAATTCAAAGTGCTGGTTTTAACCTACAAAACTCTATACGGTTCCGGCCCAGTTCATCTGTCCGAACGTATTCTATGAACCATCAAAGGCATTAAGATCCTCCGGAGAGGCCCTGCTCTCGATCCCGCCATCTTCGCAAGCACGTCTGGTGGGAACGAGAGACAGGGCCTTCTCTGTGGTGGCCTCTCAGCTATGGAACTTTCTCCCAAGCGAAGTTAGATCTGCCCCCTCCCTGTTGTCCTTCAGGAGGCTGGTGAAGACCTGGCTATGGAAGGAAGCATTCCCAGAATCGGCTGAGATGGGTTATTGACCAAAGCGAATGAACACATTCACAGCCTGAACTGATTGGCTTTTTTGTATTTTTATTCTGTTATATTTTAATCTTGTGTTGCTGTTAAGATGTTTTCAAATTTTTATGTAGCATCGAATATTAGTTTCAAATGAATGAATGAATAAATAATAAACTAATGACCTCTTTTTTCGCTATTGCAACTTCCATTCGTATGAACATAAGAACATAAGAACATAAGAAGAGCCATGCTGAATCGGGCCTCAGCCCATCTAGTCCAGCATTCTGTGTCACACAGTGGCCCACTAGTTGTACACGGGGATCTCGAGCAGAAAGGAGGGCAAAACCCTCACCTGCTCCCGACCCCCCACAACCAGTACCCGGGGAAAATCCTGCCTACCTCAACCAACTCCGAGGTGGCACTTGAGTGTCCTTTTCAGTTACTACCGATACACTTGGTATCCATGAATCTGTCTAATCCTGCCTTGAAGCTGTCCAGGCTGACAGCTGTCACAACCTCTTCTGGAAGTGAGTTCCATAACCCAATGACCCTCTGGGTGAAGAAATATTTCCCTTATTAGTCCTAATTTTCCTACCTTGGAGCTTTAGGGAGTGTCCCCTAGTCCTAGTGTTGTGTGACAGAGAAAATATTTTTCTTTATTCACCTTTTCTATCCCATGCATGATTTTATACACTTCGATCAAGTCACCTCTTAAACGCCGTCTTTCAAGGCTGAAAAGACCAAGGCGTTGCAACCTGGTTTCATAAGGGAGCCGCTCCATCCCTTGGATCATTCTTGTTGCCCTTTTCTGTACCTTTTCCAGTTCCGTTATATCCTTCTTAAGGTGCGGAGACCAGAATTGTACACAGTACTCCAGATGTGGCCTCACCATAGATTTGTAGAGAGGCAATACAACATTTGACGACCTATTTTCGATTCCCTTCCTGATCATGCCAAGCATAGAATTTGCTTTTTTTACTGCTGCTGCGCACTGGGTTGACATCTTCATTGAGCTGTCCACCAAAACCCCCAAGATCCCTTTCCTGGTTTGTCTCGGAAAGCTTTGACCCAATCAATTTGTAGGTGTAGTTGGGGTTCTTTGCCCCGGTGTGCATGACTTTACACTTGTTTAGGTTAAAATGCATTTGCCACTTTGTTGCCCATTCACTCAATTTCGAGAGATCTTTCTGGAGCTCTTTACAATCAGTTTCATTTTTAACTACCCTGAATAATTTAGTGTCGTCTGCAAACTTTGCTACCTCAGAATTCACTCCTACATCCAGGTCATTAATGAATAAATTAAAAAATAACGGACCCAAAACTGAACCTTGGGGTACGCCACTTCTCACCTCTTTCCACCCAGAGAAGTGTCCGTTTATTACCACCCTTTGTTTCCTACAGTTTAGCCAGGTTCCAATCCAGGACAAGACCTGTCCCCTGATTCCATGGCTGAAGAGCTTATTTAGGAGCCTTTGGTGAGGGACTTTGTAAAAAATATAGGTACTGGTATTACCAATGTAAGGCACAAGTGTAAAGACCCAAATGAAATAAAGGCAATAATCAAAACTGTTTAGATCTGAAACACCAATATTCTTGTGTATTCAATCAGTCAATGTAGTGCTCACAGACCGCAATATTGGTGTTTCAGATCTAAACAGTTTTGATTATTGCCTTTATTTCATTTGGGTCTTTACACTTGGACTTTGTCAAAAGCCTTTTGAAAGTCAAGGTAAACAATATCGACTGGGTCCCCTTTATCTATGTGTTTATTTACACCCTCAAAGAATTCTAACAAGTTAGTAAGACATGATTTGCCTTTGCAGAAACCATGTTGATTTTCCTTCAGCAATGCCTGTTCTTCTATGTGCTTAGTAATTTTTTCTTTAATAATGGTTTCCATCACTTTGCCTGGAACTGAGGTTAGACTAACTGGCCTATAATTTCCTGGATCACCCCTGGATCCTTTCTTGAAGATCGGAGTTACATTTGCCTCCCTCCAGTCCTCGGGTACAGTGCCTGAAGAAGTGGCTTCGCTCCTCTACTCTTTCTGATGAGGGCAGATATTTAGCTGAGGATGTCCCCATGCCCTGCCTCCTTTGACATTAGTCTGGCATGGGATGCCTGAGTGCTGAAGGCTATTAAACATGCCTACCCTATTGAGTTTGTAATTACCCACTAGGGTACTATTAGCGATTGACACCAGCTTCCCCTTCTTGTTGTGGGTAGGCCCAGACCTTCTTGCAGGAGGAGGTGATCTGTCACCTGTCCCTTCCCCTATCACTGTCCCAGATTTTTATGATTTCATTCTGGGCCAGGTCCCTAGGGCGCCAAGGCCTTCCAAGATGGTAGCCCTAATTCTGGAGGGGCGATGAGTAATATCCCTTTCTGGTCTTATCAGGGCCGTAGCCAGGATTTTGATTAGGGGGGGGGGGCTGAGTTTGGTTCGGGGGGGGGGGCTGAGACTGGGTGGAAGAGGGTCTACCCTAGCAAACCTTTTGTATTGTTATCCCAATAACCCCATTAATGTGGGGTATAATGAGCATGGTGATCAGATCATGATATGAATAAACATAACAGTTTAAATAATGTACCAGTAAGGCCTTTTCGCGGACCACCCTGAGAATTTCGGGGGGGGGGGCTGGAGCCCCCTTAGCCCCCCCTGGCTACATGCCTGGGTCTTATGGGGCATCAACTGATATATCAGTCCCCCCCAAGCTTCGGGTAATATCACTCTCTACGATCCTTATCCCGTTAATCAAGGATGTTGGGTTAGTTACTGCTGATTTCAGGGATATTTACCCTTCAATAGGTCCTTTTCCTTCGCGATAAAGGACCAGGTCCCACTTTGTGTTTTCTCAAATACACTGTTTTGCTACTGATATAATAAAATCTATCTATCTATCTATGTCTATAATAAAAGTCAGTGTTTGCGGGCGGTGGGTGGGTGGAGCGACCGAGCGAATATGTGCCAGCGTTTCGATTGGCTGCAACTGTGGGATCATTTGCATAAATGGCTGTGACTGGCCAGCCTCCCAACATTCCAACACAGCACAGAGAGGAAAGGGAAGGGCCTGAGGGAGGCATAAATGGCTGGAGTTGAAGTTAGCCAGTTGACAGTTTTTTCTGTTGGAAGTGGAATGTTCAGTACCTGCACCCAATACACTTCTAAGGTGACTCAGAGGGAAAGCAAAAGGCCTCAGGCACTCAGCCACTGCGGCCCACAGCAATGACGGGTCAGGACCAATGGCCCACTTCACAACCTGGTGTGGTTTAGGGCAGGATGGGCCACGAATGATGGGATTTGCAGTATCTTCACCTGATTCACTTCCCAAACAACACTAAAGCCCCTATAAATCACAGACCAGGCCCAAAATTGACAACAAGGCTTCCATAACTTGATTTTCCTGACTAGGCCTCAGCTCATGGGATATTGTTAGGCTTTCTCAACTTGATTTCCCTGACTAGGCCCCCAACAATGACAGAACAAGACCAAACTTGGCACACAAACCCCCCAAGATACACCCTACAACCTGGTGCAGTTTGAGGAAGGATGGACCATGGATGATGGGACTTGCAGTACTTTAATTCACTTCCTTAGAGCACCGTGGCCCACACCAATGACGAACTATGGCACACAATGCCTTCCTCAAATAACCCGGGCAGCGCCGGGTCCCCAAGCTAGTAAATAACAACTCAGTAAGCAAGAGTCCAAAAGTGGCAGGGTAAAACCCAGCACCTCAATCCCTGGTTGAAACCAAATATATTAGGCACACACAATTCCAGTGCCCAGAAGAACAAGTAAACACATCATTGTTATGTAGGGAAAAAGAAAAGGTTTCTCCTGATATTAAGTCTGGGACTCTGGTGCTCATCTCCATTTTTAAGCCGAAGAGCCAGCGTTGTCCATAGACACCTCCAAGGTCATGTGGCCGGCATGACTGCATGGAGCGCTGTTACCTTCCGTTGGAACGGTACCTATTGATCTACTCACATTTGCATGTTTTTAGAACTGCTAGGTTGGCAGGTGCTAGGGCTAGCATTAGGAACTCACCCTGTCCTCCGGATTCAAACCTCAGAACTGCTAGGTTGGCAAGAGCTTGGGCTTCCGGCAGTAGGGATGACATTAAAAGCACTTAAACAGAACTAAAAATACACAAATATATCACAACAGCGCTGAGGGGAGGCCCGCCTTGGCTGACTTCCTCCTAGGCCACGCCTGGGCCAACTTGGGCCTGCCTTTCAGGTGTTTTGGACTTCAACTCCCACAATTCCTCACAGTCTAAGGCCCTTCCTTTGGAAAGGGCCTTTGCTGTGGTGCCCCCCCCCCCTTTGGAAGGAGCCTGAGGCTGTGAGGAATTGTGGGAGTCCAAAACACCTGAAAGGCCTAAGTTTGCCCAGCAGGCCTGTCCTACGCTGAGAGAAGGGGTGGCTGAGGGGAGGCCCGCCTTGGCTGACTTCCTCCTAGGCCACGCCTGGGCCAACTTGGGCCTGCCTTTCAGGAGTTTTGGACTCCAACTCCCACAATTCCTCACAGCCTCAGGCCTTTTCCTTTTCCCCTCAGACGCTTAAGCCAGGCCTGGGCCAACTTGGGCCTGCCTTTCAGGTGTTTTGGACTCCAACTCCCACAATTCCTCACGGCCTCAGGCCTTTTCCTTTTCCCCTCAGACGCTTAAGCCAGGCCTGGGCCAACTTGGGCCTGCCTTTCAGGTGTTTTGGACTCTAACTCCCACAATCCCTCACAGCCTCAGGCCCCTTCCTTTTCCTCAGACGCTTAAGCCAGGCCTGGGCCAACTTGGGCCTGCCTTTCAGGAGTTTAGGACTCCAACTCCCACAATCCCTCACAGCCTCAGGCCTCTTCCTTTTCCCCTCAGACGCTAAGCCAGGCCTGGGCCAACTTGGGCCGGCCTTCCATGAGTTTTGGACTCCAACTCCCACCATTCCTCACAGCCTTTTCCTTTTCCCCTCAGACGCTTAAGCCAGGCCTGGGCCAACTTGGGCCTGCCTTTCAGGTGTTTTGGACTCTAACTCCCACAATCCCTCACAGCCTCAGGCCTCTTCCTTTTCCCCTCAGACGCTTAAGCCAGGCCTGGGCCAACTTGGGCCTGCCTTTCAGGAGTTTTGGACTCCAACTCCCACAATCCCTCACAGCCTCAGGCCTTTTCCTTTCCCCTCAGACGCTTAAGCCAGGCCTGGGCCAACTTGGGCCGGCCTTCCATGAGTTTTGGACTCCAACTCCCACCATTCCTCACAGCCTTTTCCTTTTCCCCTCAGACGCTTAAGCCAGGCCTGGGCCAACTTGGGCCTGCCTTTCAGGTGTTTTGGACTCTAACTCCCACAATCCCTCACAGCCTCAGGCCCCTTCCTTTTCCCCTCAGACGCAAGCCAGGCCTGGGCCAACTTGGGCCTGCCTTTCAGGAGTTTAGGACTCCAACTCCCACAATCCCTCACAGCCTCAGGCCTTTTCCTTTTCCCCTCAGACGCTTAAGCCAGGCCTGGGCCAACTTGGGCCTGCCTTTCAGGTGTTTTGGACTCCAACTCCCACAATTCCTCACGGCCTCAGGCCTTTTCCTTTTCCCCTCAGACGCTTAAGCCAGGCCTGGGCCAACTTGGGCCTGCCTTTCAGGAGTTTTGGACTCCAACTCCCACAATTCCTCACAGTCTCAGGCCTCTTCCTTTCCCCCTCAGACGCTTAAGCCAGGCCTGGGCCAACTTGGGCCTTCCCTCCAGGTGTTTTGGACTCCAACTCCCACCATTCCTCACAGCCTCAGGCCTTTTCCTTTTCCCCTCAGACGCTTAAGCCAGGCCTGGGCCAACTTGGGCCTGCCTTTCAGGAGTTTTGGACTCCAACTCCCACAATTCCTCACAGTCTCAGGCCTCTTCCTTTCCCCCTCAGACGCTTAAGCCAGGCCTGGGCCAACTTGGGCCTGCCTTTCAGGAGTTTAGGACTCCAACTCCCACAATCCCTCACAGCCTCAGGCCTTTTCCTTTTCCCCTCAGACGCTTAAGCCAGGCCTGGGCCAACTTGGGCCGGCCTTCCATGAGTTTTGGACTCCAACTCCCACCATTCCTCACAGCCTTTTCCTTTTCCCCTCAGACGCTTAAGCCAGGCCTGGGCCAACTTGGGCCTGCCTTTCAGGTGTTTTGGACTCAAACTCCCACAATCCCTCACAGCCTCAGGCCCCTTCCTTTTCCTCAGACGCTTAAGCCAGGCCTGGGCCAACTTGGGCCTGCCTTTCAGGAGTTTTGGACTCCAACTCCCACAATCCCTCACAGCCTCAGGCCTTTTCCTTTTCCCCTCAGACGCTTAAGCCAGGCCTGGGCCAACTTGGGCCGGCCTTCCATGAGTTTTGGACTCCAACTCCCACCATTCCTCACAGCCTTTTCCTTTTCCCCTCAGACGCTTAAGCCAGGCCTGGGCCAACTTGGGCCTGCCTTTCAGGTGTTTTGGACTCCAACTCCCACAATTCCTCACGGCCTCAGGCCTTTTCCTTTTCCCCTCAGACGCTTAAGCCAGGCCTGGGCCAACTTGGGCCTTCCCTCCAGGTGTTTTGGACTCCAACTCCCACCATTCCTCACAGCCTCAGGCCTTTTCCTTTTCCCCTCAGACGCTTAAGCCAGGCCTGGGCCAACTTGGGCCTGCCTTTCAGGTGTTTTGGACTCCAACTCCCACAATCCCTCACAGCCTCAGGGCCCTTCCTTTGAACAGGGCCTTTTCTGTGGTGCCCCCCCCCTCTTTGGAAGGGGCCTGAGGCCGTGAGGGATTGTGGGAGTTGAAGTCCAAAACACCTGAAAGGCAGGCCCAAGCTGGCCCAGCAGGCCTGTCCTAGCCTGAGAGAAGGGGTGGCTGCGGGGCCAGGCCTCCCTCGGTGCTCCCCTTACCCGGCTGCGCCCAGGCCCGCACCAGGCCGGCTCCCGTCAGCACCACCAACAGCGGCAGCCACCGCGGCCTCATCTCGGCTCCTCCGCCAGCGACTGGCGCTCCGCCCTCCCTCGGCCTTGGCCCGGCTGCGGCTCGCGAGGCCTCTGATTGGCCGCCGGGAGTCCTAGCCCCGCCTCCCTGTCGCCATTCTGTCGCTGGCTACGTCGTTCTGTTTGGTTTCTGACAGCCGCCCCGCCAATGAGAAAGGCGCGCTCTTGTCTGTTTTGGACTACGGCTCCCACAATCCTCGGTCGTTGGCTCACGTAGCTGAGGTTTCTGGGAGTTGAAGTCCTATACCCTTGGCGTCACAAAGTAGACAATGGGAATGTGAGATTTCTCTTTCCGACATTTCTATTGGTTTGTTGTATCCTCGCCGGTGATTGGCTCCGCCTGTGAGCTACAGCCAATAGGATTGCGCTGAGTGTAATAGGGACCCTAGGGTGACTCACAGTTACTAGGCAAATTCCAGCATTTGTACTCAGCTGTATGATGCAACCTATTGTTACACCAATGCAATAGAGATTGCAATATATGTCTGATGCAGTACATTACTCCCTAGAACAGTGTTTCTCAACCTTCCTAATGCTGCGACCCCTTAATACAGTTCCTCATGTTGTGGTAACCAGGGGCGGTCTAAGGTAATTTTAAATGGTAGGCGAACATTATTTTGGCGCCCCCAAAACATTATTTCCCCCATGTAAAACAAATATACAATTATAATATCACAATACCATTAGTAGTATTATATTGTATCAATGTATTTACAATATATTATACCATACTCATACTATATTATATCATAATTATAATACATTACAATATAATTATATTATAATATATTGACATGATAATATAATGTAACATTCTATTATATTATTATTATAAAATAATAACATTATTTATTTCAATAAAATTATCCTCTACTAAATATTTTCATGACTCCTATAAAACTCAAATAACCCAAAATAAAGTAAAATAAAATATTATATATTACTATTTTGTACAATACCACTATACTGCAATATTGTTTGTAATATTACATTTAATATAAAATATATATCATTATTCTATTGTTATATTGTATTTGTATTATATTGTGTGACAATATTAAGCAGAACTGTATAATGATCAACAAGAAATGCAATGTAAATGCATCAAAATCAGAATCTATTACCTACCACCCATTGTCTCATAATCCATAGGAGTCTCCCATAAGTCCAAAATTAGGATCCCAATATAAATGTAAATAGAAAAACAGCCAAAATGTTCAAATGAGGTCGAATACAGGCAGCGCGGCCTGGGCAAACTTGGGCCCTCCCTCCCTCCCTCTAGGTGTTTTGGACTCCAACTCCCACAACTCCTCATAGCCTCAGGCCCCTCAGGTCTAGACAGAAATAGAGCCGAAGAAAGGAAAAAGGGAGAGAAGAGGTCACAGAGGAGGAGGAGAAGAGCCCTTCATTCATTCCTTCACTTACACTTCCTTCACTGATTCTTTTCTCCTTTCTTGCAAACGCGCGGGGCGGAGACAAAAGGAGAGGGAAGCACTCCCTGCCTGCCCGAGAGGGAGTGCTTTGCTTACAGGCTTCTGCGCAAGGGAGCTGCTGGGCATGCGCGGAGGTTTTTGCGCATGTGCAGTTGCTCCTGCGCTCAACTTCAGCTCCGGAGCAACTGCGCCTGCGTGAAAACCTCCGCGCGTGCCCAGAAGCACAAGGCCGGGGTCCAAAAGCAGGCAGCTGCAGCACTGTCTGAGGAACATCGGCAGGGCCAGGATGGCGCCCCATGCGGCCAGGATGGCGCCCCCTTCCCAGATGGCGCCCTAGGCAGCCGCCTACTTGGCCTATCTTGTAGGACCGCCCCTGGTGGTAACCCCTAACCATAACATTATTTTCATTGCTACTTCATATCTGTTTTGGGGGGGTGATTTTGTTATTTGGAAGTTGTAGTTGCTGGGATTTATAGTTCACCTACAATCAAAGAGCATTCTGAACTCACCAACAATCGAATTGAACCAAACTTGGAACACAAAACTCCCATGACTAACAGCAAATACTGGAAGAGTTTGGTGGGCACTGACCTTGAGTTTGGGAGTTGTAGTTCACCTACATCCAGAGAGCACACTTGACACGAATCCTCAATATACCCAAATGTGAACACTGGTGGAGTTTGTGGAAAATAGATATTGACATTTGGGAGTTGTAGTTGCTGGGATTTATAGTTCATCTACAATCAAAGAGCTCCTTGCACCCTACCAATGATAGAATTGGGTCATACTTCCTACACAGAATCCTCAAGAATGCCTTGAAGGAACTAGCTGGCCTCCATCCCACCTCACACACTCTCCCTCATCCACACATGCGCATCATGCTGCCATGTGCCAAGCACGCCTGCTCTCTCCTCCCCGCTTGGAGTCTCAGAATCAGCCTGCCAATCACAGCAGAGGAGAGCTTTAGGTGGGAGAATTCGCAGTCTGTTTCCAAAAAGAAAGAGAAAAAAAAGCGGATAGATCTACAACCTTCTCTGCCAAAGGGCTTCCTCGGACCATCAAAAATACATGTTTTCTTATGGTCTTTGGTGACCCCTCTGAAACCCTCTCGCGACCCCCCTAGGGGTCCCGACCCCCAGGTTGAGAAACACTGCCCTAGAAGAAGCTGATGAAGGGTCTGGAGAGCAAGCCCGATGAGTGAAGGCGAGCCCCAGGGAGAGAGAGCCCATCTGTGTCTTAATTGGTTTGACCTGCAGCAGGGAGTTCCAACGTTCCTGCACATGTGGTCTGGCATCTTTAAAGACAAAAGGCTGGGACTTAGCATCCAAAGACCTCCAGCCATTTCTATCCCTTTATTTTCATGCCTCACTTGACCTGAAACTTTATTTATTTATTTACTAGTCTTCTGATCCAGTGTTTTTCAACCTTTTTTGAGCCGCGGCACATTTTTTACATTTACAAAATCCCGGGGCACACCACCAACCAAAATGACACAAAATGTCATTTGGGAGTTGTAGTTGCCGGGAGTTATAGTTCACCCGCAATCAAAGAGCATCCTGAACTCCACCAATGATGGAATGGAATCAAACTTCCCACACAGAACTCCCATAACCAAGAGAAAATACTATAAGAGTTTGGTGGGCATTGACCTTGAGTTTTGGAGTTGTAGTTCACCTATATCCAAAGAGCACTGTGGACTCAAACAATGTTGGATCAGGACCAAACTTGGCATGAATACTCAATATGCCCAAATGTGAACACAGATGGAGTTTGGGGGAAATAGACCTTGACATTTGGGAGTTACAGTTGCTGGGATTTATAGTTAACACACAATCAAAGAGCATCCTGAACTCTTGCAACAATGGAATTGAACCCTCATTACCAACAGAAAGTACTAAAAGGGATTGCTTGGGAATTGACCTTGAGTTTGGAAGTTGTAGTTCACCTACACCCAGAGATCACTGTGGACTCAAACAATGTCATGTTATGTTGTTGTTTGTTTTCTATCCAGAATCACAATGTTGGAAGGAGGCTCGCCACTTTAAGGTCCCTCAAACAGGCATGGGAAAACTTCGGCCCTCTGGGTGCTTTGGACTCCAACTCCCACCATTCCTCACAGCCTGAGGCCCTTTCCTGCTTCAGTGGCTGAGGGGGGAAAAGGAAAAGGGCCTGAGGCTGCTAGGAATGGTGGGAGGGGGAGTCCAAAACACCTGGAAGGTCCAAGTTTGCCCATGCCAGCTTTCGACAGAGACCTCTTCCTCCGCCTTCCCCTTCGCGCCCTTTCTTCGCCCTCCTGCCCAACACCTTTTTCTTGCCACTTCTGCCGCCATTTTGATCCGAGGGGGCAGCGTGAGTGTGTTCAGGAGGGGAGGGGGAGGGAGGAATACTTGGGGCGAGTCTGCGCAGTAGCGTGAACAAAGTGAGGCAAAGCGAGCAGAGCGAGGCTGGGAAGAAGGGAGCTCGAGTGGAGAAGAAAAAATGTTCGGCAGGAGAGGGAAGAAAGGGTATTAGAGGTCCCAATTTCCCACGGCACACCTGAGGCTCGCTCACGGCACACTAGTGTGCCACGACACACTGGTTGGGAAACACTGTTCTATACCGCCTCTCTCAGCCCGAAGGTGACTCGAGGCGGTGAACAAGCGGCAGCAAGTGCCCACATACAAACACATCATAATATGATAAAAACAGTCATATAAAAACTACATAAATTAACAGTTAAAAACTACAAATCTCAGCACATTATTCTTAAAATCGGTTTCCGTTGCATCGTCATAATCCATTGGTCTCAATTAATTAAAGTTCATCTGCGAATGCCTGCTCGAACAGCCAAGTCCTGACTTTTTAACGAAATGTCAGAAGGGAGGGGGCCGATCTGATGTTACTAGGGAGTTCCAAAGCCGAGGAGCCGCCACTGAAAAGGCCCTCTCTCGTCCCCGCCAGACGCGCTTGCGAAGAAGGCGGGACCGAGAGCAGGGCCTCTCCGGATGATCATAAGCATCTTGTTGGTTCGTAGGGAGAGATGCATTCGGACAGGTATGTTGGACCAGAACCGTTTAGGGCTTTAAAGACCAAAACCAGCACTTTGAATGGTGCCGGGTAGCAAACTGGTAGCCAGTGCGAGCTGGCACAACAGGGGAGTTGTACGCTCCTTGAGTGCCGCTCCTGTTATCACCCTGGCTGTTGTCCGTTGGACCATTTGAAGCTTCCGAGCAGGCTTCAGAGGCAGCCCTATGTAGAGAACGTTGCAGTAATCTATACGAGATGTAACCAGAGCGTGGACTACCGTGGCCAAGTCAGACTTCCCAAGGTATGGGCGCAGCTGGCACACAAGTTTTAACTGTGCAAAAGCTCCCCTTGTCACCGCCGAAACCTGGGGTTCCAGGCTCAGCTATGAATCCAGGATCACTCCCAGACTGCGAACCTGCGTCTTCAGGGGGAGTGCGACCCCGTCTAACACAGGCTGTAACCCTATGCCCTGTTCGGCCTTTCGACTGACCAGGAGTGCCTCTGTCTTGTCTGGATTCAATTTCAATTTGTTTGCCCTCATCCAGTCCGAAAAAGCGGCCAAGCACCGGTTCAGGACTTGAACAGCCTCCTTAGTAGCAGGTGGGAAGGAGTGACAGATCTGCACGTCATTTGCGTATAGATAACACCGCACCCCGAAACTCCGGATGACCTCCCCCAGTGGCTTCATGTAGATGTTAAACAACATGGGAGACAATATTGAACCCTGAGGAACCCCACAAGACAATGGTTGAGGGGTGGAACAGGAGTCTCCCAACAACACCATCTGGGATGGTCCTCCAGGGGGGACCGGAGCCACTGCAAAGCACTACCCCCAAGGCCCATTCCCACAAGGCATCCCAGAAGGATACCGTGGTTGACAGTATCGAAGGCGGCTGAGAGGTCCAGCAGAACTAACAGGGACACACTCCCCCTGTCCAGCTCCCGGCGTAGATTATCCACTAAGGCGACCAAGGGAGGGAATTAAATGAATTAAACCAGATAGAGATAAACAAGGAAGATGTTCCCACATGCCTTACTAAATGTCAACAAATCACCAGGGCCAGATGGCATCCACCCCAGAGTTCTTAAGGAACTCAAGTGTGAAATTGCTGAAATTCTAGACAAAATATATAACCTTTCTCTAAGATCAGGCACTGTACCCGAGGACTGGAGGGAGGCAAATGTAACTCCGATCTTCAAGAAAGGATCCAGGGGTGATCCAGGAAATTATAGGCTAATTAGTCTAACCTCAGTTCCAGGCAAAGTGATGGAAACCATTATTAAAGAAAAAATTACTAAGCACATAGAAGAACAGGCATTGCTGAAGGAAAATCAACATGGTTTCTGCAAAGGCAAATCATGTCTTACTAACTTGATAGAATTCTTTGAGGGTGTAAATAAACACATAGATAAAGGGGACCCAGTCGATATTGTTTACCTTGACTTTCAAAGGCTTTTGACAAAGTCCCTCACCAAAGGCTCCTAAATAAGCTCTTCAGCCATGGAATCAGGGGACAGGTCTCGTCCTGGATTGGAACCTGGCTAAACTGTAGGAAACAAAGGGTGGTAATAAATGGACACTTCTCTGGGTGGAAAGAGGTGAGAAGTGGCGTACCCCAAGGTTCAGTTTTAGGACCATTACTTTTTAATTTATTCATTAATGATCTGGATGTAGGAGTGAATTCTGAGGTAGCAAAGTTTGCAGATGACACTAAACTGTTCAGGGTAGTTAAAAATGAAACGGACTGTAAAGAGCTCCAGAAAGATCTCTCGAAATTGAGTGAATGGGCAACAAAGTGGCAAATGCATTTTAACCTAAACAAGTGTAAAGTCATGCACATCGGGCAAAAAGAACCCCAAATACACTTATCAACTGATGGGATCAAAGCTTTCTGAGACAAACCAGGAAAGGGATCTTGGGGTTTTGGTGGACAGCTCAATGAAGATGTCAACCCAGTGCGCAGCAGCAGTGAAAAAGCAAATTCTATGCTTGGCATGATCAGGAAGGGAATCGAAAATAGGTCGGGCAAATGTTGTATTGCCTCTCTACAAATCTATGGTGAGGCCACATCTGAGTACTGTGTACAATTCTGGTCACCGCACCTCAAGAAGGATATAACGGAACTGGAAAAGGTACAAAGAAGGGCAACAAGAATGATCCAAGGGATGGAGCGGCTCCCTTATGAAATCAGGTTGCAACGCCTTGGTCTTTTCAGCCTTGAAAGACGGCGTCTAAGAGGTGACTTGATCGCAGTGTATAAAATCATGCACGGGATAGAAAAGGTGAATAAAGAAAAAATATTTTCTCTGTCACACAACACTAGGACTAGGGGGCACTCCCTAAAGCTCCAAGGTAGGAAAGTGAGGACTAATAAAGGGAAGTATTTCTTCACCCAGAGGGTCATTGGGTTATGGAACTCACTTCCAGAGGAGGTTGTGACAGCTGTTAGCCTGGACAGCTTCAAGGCAGGATTAGACAGATTCATGGATACCAAGGGAATCCGTAGTTACTGAAATGGACATCCAAGTGCCACCTCTGTGTTAATGGAGGCAGGCAGAATTTTCCCCGGGTACTGGTTGTGGGGGGCCGGGAGCAGGTGAGGGTTTTGCCCTCCTTTCTGCTAGAGATCCCTGTGTACAACTAGTGGGCCACTGTGTGACACAGAATGCTGCACTAGATGGGCTGAGGCCCGATTCAGCATGGCTCTTCTTATGTTCTTATGTTCTTATAAGGCTGTCTCGGTACCATGTGTTCGGCGTTGAGTATTTATGTCACAGCGGATAGGCAACAGAAATATAGAAGTTTAATTCCCCATCGGCCCAAAAACTCCAGTCTCTGTTCGAGTGAATAATGAAACTCTCATTCAATTCACAAGGTAAATATATAACTTTGTATTGAATTGTATTTAACAATAACTGGCAAAACATCGAAAAACAACAGCCATCACAGCTACCTTTCTAAACATCCTTTCCTCACAGATATTAAATCCCAACTGTCAGATCCCAACTGTCACTTTGTAACTGACATTCCTCAAGGTTCCATTTAGCAGTCTTGAGACAGCGCCATCTGGT